>JAMAKE010000046.1:0-234093 GCA_023628695.1 Nectriaceae sp. PG4201 | reverse complement strand
GAGTCGCTCCCCCCCCCCCCCCCCCCCCCCAGAATACAGTGGACAGGAAGCCTGCTTTGATATTTATTGTATGTTACTATAATGCACTAAGCCACCATTCATTTCAGCTTTCCGCCCTCAGGCATACTTGTAAGTAGCCTCGCGGAGGCGCTACCCCATGAACAGCTACAGCTCGATACTTACTCCTGTTCAAAATGACTTCCACGTACCCCCACCATCTTTGGCAGATCTTGGTTGCATGCATCTACAGTCACGCCGATGATAGACGTCCGCTTGCTTTCGTCTTAGCGTACTCTGGTCTTGCATAGAGGGAACATTGAGGCGATGAGCTGAGGCTTCCGAACCATCGACTCAGTATCGATTCTGTATTTGTAATGCCCTTCATTATCCACACACTCTCTGGTAAGTTGGTTTCTAGAGCTGGACAGATGCCATGGTCATTTGTCATTCAAGTATTAGACGATGACCACCACTATCCACCCACCATACCGCATGGTCATGTCCCTTTAGATCCTTGCAGCCTTCGACCCAGGAGACAAACATCCATTTGAGGTCCGGTAACGGGAACAGCCTTTGACGTATTCCTTACACGGCTTCGACGCAACACCAAGACCTCAGTTCCATCTTAGGAGTCAACAAACAAAGTTCACTGTGCCTGGCTGCTTCCTCCTCCCGGCTGGTCGCTCGGATCCCCTTTCTTCTTGCCGTCATCTTTCGCAGCTTCCTTGTTCGTCCGGGCTGCCATGGACGCTCTTTTGGTGAAATCGTCCTAGAAACGTTCATTGTCCACTCTTCGCATCGTTGGCATGCCTTCGAGTCACCTTACCTTTGCGCCTCTAGCATTGCGGATTCTTGCTGCTGCAATATCGTCCATTCTCCGGAAAGGCATGGTAATATCAGTAGTACTCAGTGATATCAGAAGGCTTGGGTTATCGAAAGGGTTTGCGAAATGGATAGTTGAAGAGTTTCTCTAACAAAACGGTTAATCGCCAGCTGTAAGGTAGCAGAGTCGGTGATCTGTCTTCTGTCATCCGCCATTCACGGCGACCTTCTCGAGTAGGGGGCCGGCTTATATACACGTAATCTTTCCGCGGCATCCAGTCCATCAATTGCCTTCCGTGCCGCATGCTACATCCCCAAGGATGACTACCCTAGGCTTTATGGTGCTTGCTCAGCCGTAGCAAAAGTTGAAATTGGCACACCTCCGGGATCTAAGCCACCGTATTCGGATAGCAACTTCTTCGATAGCCTTGGTCAGACTCGTTTCCCCTTTGCCTGCCGCAAACCGCAAACGCAATTAACAACATGCCCCTACACAGGGATTCAAGTTGAGAATAGCATTGTTTGCACCGCCCGAGGTGCATGAGGCGTAGATAGTCAAGGTCTGGACCAGTTCGGCTGGAAAGCTGCAGCATGCCACCACCATAACAATGGTCGACTGCAGTAGCCACCCTCTTCGTCGGTGTCCAATCCCACCTCGTTGGAACTTTGAAAGAATGCGGGTGAGATACGTGGACAATTCGGAGCGCGGGCCGGTGGGAAGGTAACAAATCCCAACCCCATGATCGTCATACCATGTCAAACGTCTGCTAGATCGATTGTTGGCGTCCTGCATCGCCTATGTTGCAGGGTAAAGCACCATCGTCCGATCCAGACATGTGTGAGAATCGCAGTCCAAATGACAAGGGTCGCCGATCCCGCTAATGCTTGGGGTACCACACCGTGTAAGCAAGAAGAGGGCAACGTCCTTGATTCCTAGATCAAAAATCAACAGACATACGAGAGTAAAAGCCACCAAGCAAGCTCCGGAGCCGATTAATAAGTAGGGCGGGGAGGGAGATGCAGATAGGCGATGGCGTTACACGACGATGCAAAGGAGCTAAGTTGGTGTCAGTTTAGATGTGATATATGACCAAAACTAGGATAGATTGAAATCATCCTTGGGAGGGTGTCCAAGCGCTCGCGAGGACTTTGTGCGCTGGGACAGTCGAGGTAATGCTGCCACAAGCTTCGTAGTGATATACAAGAGTGGATTTCTTTGTGTCTCCCAATTAGTGGTGATGGCCAAAATCTCCGCTTTGGACAATGGTCCTCTGACACTTGGCCAGAATCGCAGCCTGCATCGACACCTCTCCCAGCCTGCCAATGACCTTCCCATTGCCGTTTGCAAAACCGTAGAGAGCATACGGGATTCCAACGTCGTTGCAGAACTCCTGGACAAGCTTCTGTGTTTTGCGAAGGTTGTGCCTCGGCATGCAAGGGAAAAGGTGGTGAATGGCCTGGAACTGGAGACCACCGTGGAAGAAGTCGAGCCACTCGGGGCAGTCTATATCCATGGTGGTCCTTAGCATCTTCTGGGGGAATGACTCCTGAGGCCCGAGGTCGGCGGTGCTCATGGCAAAGTGAGAAAGGACAATCTGCACATGGAGAGGCGAAGAGGTGATATGGCTAACCATGAGGAACATGAAGCGTGTCCCATTATTGGGGAGTGACTTGTATAGAACACCATATCCAAACCATGTCCAGAAGAACACCTGACCGACAAGTTCAAGGTATCTGTGCCATGCAGCTGGTCCTTTCTTAGGGCCACGGCCCATGATAAGGAAGTCCCAGGAGAGGCGGTAAAGGTTGAAGCGGCCAAAGGCGAGGAAGGGGTAGTACGTCCAAGTCTGGATGCGAAGGAGCACTTTGGCAACAGCATCGTACTCCATCACTCGGTTATAATAGGTTGAGCGTAGGCTCCCCAGCAGCCTGTGGGAAACAGCAAATAGAGGCATATGCTCAATATCTGGGTCGTGCTCCGGCGCGTTGGTAACGATATGATGGACATTGTGGTTTCGTTTCCACCAACCTAAGGACAAGCCTCCGATGAAGTCGGCAATGATAATTCCAACGACGGTATCGACGTGGAACTTGCCTGTAATGCCCTTGTGTCCGGCGTCATGGACAGTGAAACTCAATTGATGCCACAAGCCACCAAGGGCTAGTGCACCGAGGAAGTATAGCTCATAGTGGACGCATACGAAGGCCATCGAGGCAAGGAGCAAATATCGAGAGCATTCCCAGGCATACGCGGTGTAGTTGCAGTTATACAAACCCTTGTCATAAACAATTTGATGCAGCTCCCGATATTTGGCCGCGATCTTGGCCTGGGTTTCCTCGTCAGGTGCAGGGTATTTATCAAGATCAAGCTTGATGTGCTCGCGGGTGACAGTGTCCAAGTACGACATGCCGTCCATCTCCTCTTCAACGGTCGAGATCGAAGACACTGAGGACGGCCGAGCATTCTCCCCACCTTTGCCCGATCGTTGGCGGACGCCTTGTCCATCCTCGTCGTCGAATACGGGAGAGGGTGTACGAGAGATGGCCGGGCTCGAACTCAGCTCCTTGGCGCAATTGGAATCGTTATCGGCGGGATCGATCTGAGCGAGGGGTCTGAAGACGCCGCCCTGGATTGGTGGTAGGAAGTTTTTCCAGGGGCCTTCGATGCGGCCAATTCTATAACGTAGCATCTGACGTCTCGCATCGAGGGAGTGAAGACTATAGAGCACATTAGCTCGTGAAGATACAATGTTGTGGAATAAGTTGCGCGACGCACCAGTCGATCTCATCCGAAGCATCCTTACCAACCATATGCAAAATGGCGATGTCGCCGCCCGGATGGTACTTCAGCCATGGGTCGACCTTGAGGACTTGATTATGGGCGATGACAATCTTGCGGCCCGCCGCAATTAGATCCTCAACTTCATCGCGGGTCATAAGCGGGAGTTCTCTCGTCTCGAGAGCCTCCGACAAGCCAGGGAGGCCCGTGATGCGCTCCGTGCGGGGGGGGGGAGCTGAAGGGTTGGAATTGGCCATGGTGAGTCCAGGAGCGGAATCGAGCTCAGGGGGAGATATCCGATAACAATTAGCTGCGTGGCGGCGACTGTGGTTTGCCGGAAGCTAGCAAAAGAGCGAGTGAGGTCGAAGATAAAAGGACGAGAAGTAAAGAAAGTTTCACCGCATCTTTGGGGTTACGGAGCTACGTGGATAAGATGCAGGTGTTGAGTTCCAAAACGCCGGCAGGCCACTGACAGCTTCAGCGATCAGGCCAACAGGAGGGCGCTAACGGTCCCTGACGGAGGGGTCTGGGTCCACTAAGCCCGCCACACCACGCGGGGCTTCAGGGCAGTGCCGAACTTGTCGGAGCTTCGGGAGCCTCAAAACGCCCGGTCCAACCACCGCTGAACCTTTTGTCAACGTCAACCGATTATCCTTAATTTAATCTCATGGCGGCGTGATAGGCAATAAACCTCCTCAGCGGTTCAATTCGATCGTCGTGACGAATCTCCCGAGTCTAAGCCTCCTGTCACTGCAGTCTAGGTGCGGCTGAAGTGGGCTGCTTTTAGGAGTCTTGAACCCCATCGCGAAAGGACCCGATCAGTTACCAGGTTCGGAAACAGTGCTACTGAACATCCTAACGTATATGTCCGTATTCGTATATAATCCTGACTACAGTATTACCAAATCTTTACGGTACAGTAGGAAGAGGGCAGAAACAGCCCCTCCTCGATCATGGCTCAATGAGCTTGAAATCTTGCGCTCCAGCAATAGAATACTCCAGCTTCTGCACCTCGCCATCTCGTTGATGGATGTCCTTCCTTTTCCAGCTAAGTAATGCCGACGATGTTGGAGTTTGAAGTACGTCTATCAAGTCTTCTGAGTTACAGATGCCAATCGTGTGCTCATCTGTTCCACGGATGTTGCTAAGACCGAAGCAGAACCTTGTTTTCGTCAGAAGCAGGCGCGCCTCCATGTGCCATCGTTCCACCTCCACTCCCCAGTCCCGTCGCCTGCCAGACGGTTGCTCTAGCTGCTGCAGCTGGAACTTGATATCAAGTGGGTCGTTGCTAGGATGGGAACCCTTTCCACCATCAACTTGACCGCCGTCACCATTGTTGCTGCCATTTAAGAGGCTGCTTGAGTACGTCCAAGATAACAGGTCGGCTATAGATTCCACAGACCGCGGCAGATGTCTGGTATACCCACTCTCTCGTACCTCGTAGGGGATCAACAGTAGATAAACGAATGCCCATACGATAATGGCCACAAAGAAAGGGATAGAAATGATCACGGAGGCTTCTTCGTTGTCTGGTGAGTAGGAGATGACGAAGCTACTTCCAACAAGAATCGGGAAACCCCGTTGCAGCAGAGCTACTGCTGCAGTCCTCGCAACTTTCCAATGCCGTCTCTTAAGCGCCGAATGGATGACCACAACGGTGGGAAGGTATTTGTAATTGAGCAGTAGAGTGTCGTGAGCGTTAGGGCGCTGCTTAATTCCCGATTCAGGTTTCTCCCGCTCGTTGTCTTTATCATCCACATTAAGATGAACGAAAGGCTCTGTGGCATATGCGATCAGCTAGTTGAACCGAGAACGACGAGGTAAGGGACTTACTTGAAATAATTTTCCCTCTCTGTCCTTGCCTTTGGTTTCCGTCCCTCGAAGGGTCTTCGAGAAGCCCAAATCCATGCCAGTAGGTATCTCCTCTTTTCCAGTATCCAAGTCTCAAATGCATTACGCCGAGCTCTTGCACCATTGAGTTTTTTTCCGCAATGCAAGTCCCTGCGAACCTGTCCAGGAAGTTTGAATGGCGGAAGAGAACTAACTGGTCTGAGATTGAAACAGGGTCCCACCGCAGACCAGTCGCTTTACCTCGGAGGTGGAAATGTATGGCGATATTGAACAGTAATATCGCGGCATAAAGGCCTTGTAATGGATAGATTGCCCAATGAACCACTTCGGCAGATGTACTATGATCTGTAATGAGGATGGATGCTTTAAAGGGGACGATGATATACTTCGAGTAGTTGAGCACTCTGGAGAATAGCAGGAGCCAATTCCTTGTATGGATTGATTCTAGCAGGCCGAGAAAGGGGAAGTAGCTCCTCAGAAGTGTTATTTTCGCCACTGTTTGGTGCTGTCTCGGTTCTGAACCGCTAACAGCACACATCATGAAAGGCCTAATTCTGGAAAGGGACTCGATAGTGCTGTCCAGTAGAGACGAAGTCATCGTGCCAAGAACTATAGGAAGCACCGTGAGAACGAAGTATGACCAAGAATATGGAACCGTAAAGGTATCTAGCCGTACAAGGATAACCAGAACGGCGAGGATAGCGAAGTTGAATATGAAAGAACAACAGAGAGCCCATTCCTCAAGTTGAGGAGGTCGAAAGTCGAGAGGCGGTAGGCATTGGAGTTCGTCAGGAGATGGGAGTGCCAAGTTCGGAGTATCCTCTAGACTTTATCAGAACATCAGATACATATTTCAAGAGACGAACAGTTCTTACTGTGGTCGTTCTCGGATGTCCCGTTCTGAGACGCTCCGTTCTCGGACGTTGCCATGGATCTTGTGCTCTGTCGAGCCGTTTGCTTCACAAGGAGCAACTCCATATCTTGAATAGCCCCGACAGACTCGGGAGCTATGGTTACGTCAAGTCGTTCTGGATTATTAATCTCGTCAACGATAGTGTAAGTAGATAGAAGCGAGCAAAAGGCATGATCACATAGTGCATGGACGGCGACAACATATACACTAGCAATGAGCAACATACTCCCTCTCAGAGCCTCAGCCTGATTTCGGCAGATGACTCCCTATTTCAGCTCCCCACCCTTGGCTGCTTATTCCGCTGCAAAAATTTCTCTTTTCAGGTGACCAAAGCGAAGAGAAATACACTTGTAGGTTCAAGAGGATGGGGGCCGGGCGAATACAACCAATAGCTTTCTATGCATTGCGAGCTGAGACACGGAGGCTGCCAGCCGTTGCCGAAAGGTGAGTTACTAACAATGTTGTGCTACACATAGACACCAGGCTCCTAGAATCCTACATCGTCAATTGGTCGCCTTATCATCATAGCCGACTTAGTCGAGTACGCCACGAGTGTCATGAGTCAGAGCCATGGCAAGGTTAGCTCAAAATTGACGCACCAGCTACATCTTCTAGCACATAAAAAGAAATATAGCCAGCCTCTCTCTTGGCCTCGGTGTGAAGAAGTTGCGTAGATTGGGCGATCTGGGGAGGTGGCGTCCAATATGTATTGCAGATAGGGAACCAAAACCTGAGTTTCATTTACTCGCCTGGCCGGTTCACGGCAATGCGGCATACCTGGGTTTTATTGCATAATGACTGACTCCCCGGCTTCTCGTTGAGCTATAGTAGCCTTGCTGAGATCCGATTTCGCATGAAGAGTGATCTTGTTCGCTACTCTGATTCTCTAACCTCAAGTGTGTTTCATCGCAGTAACCATCTACGAATTATTGCACTCTCAATGCGGACAACTATGTACTATACCAACAGCCATTTCTAGGGAGTTCCTTGGAAACAAATACTTTAAGTACATCAAGGTGTCACAGCAGTAAGGTATTCTCAGCCGCTTCCCCGAGTCCGCTTGTCGCCTAGTAGAGTACCATGTTCGCAAACTTCTCCGCGGGCAAATCTTAACGAACTTGAAAGTCTTACATCGAGGATTTGAGGAACGAGATCAAGCTACGGAAAGCTAGAAAAGAGTTTCAGATAGTCTCATTGAGCACACACTTGTATATTTGGGGCATCTAGTTCTCGATCACCTGCTCCAAAGGTTTCAACGTTGTTTATTGCCCAACGCAGCTGTTTTGTCTGTCCCATTCCATCATGCTAGAACAAAATATTACTAGTTTACACACCCCGGCACCTAAGGTAGGCGGCTCAGGCTCAGTCCGCTAGGGCGGTATTGATCAGCCAGCTCTTGCGCACTGCGAGCGACAGATTGCGGACGCCCATTCATTCTACTTATCCTACCCCAATTTCAATTTCCTCCGCCATGGGAGTAAACAGAAACAGGGGTCCCAGTACCAAGTCAACCCGGACCAGCGCCTAGCTACTCAAGTAGCTTCATTGTCTATACAGATGCTTAGAAATGGATAGCCTTGGAGTGAGTGGCCATGGCAGCCTCCTTGAAGGCCTCAGCCAGGGTAGGGTGAGCGTGGCACGTCCGTGCAATATCCTCGCTGGAAGCGCCGTACTCTAGAGCCAGAGTACCCTCCGCAATCATCTCACCGGCGTTAGCACCGATGATATGGATACCCAATAGCCGGTCAGTCTCGGGGTCGGCAATCATCTTGACCATACCCTCGGTATCCAGGTTGGTCTTGGCTCGGGAGTTGGCGCTGAAGGGGAAGGTTCCGATTCGGTAAGGGATCTTCTGGTTCTTAAGGTCCTGCTCGGTCTGGCCGACCCAGGCAACCTCAGGGGAGGTGTACATAACAGATGGAATGGCGCCGTAGTTGACATGGCCATAACCCTTCTTAATGTACTCCACAACGGCGACGGCTTCCTCTTCGGCCTTGTGGGCAAGCATAGGCCCGAAGGTAACGTCACCAACGCATCGAATGTGGGGGATCTTGGTTCGGTACTCGGAGTCGATGATAACTCGGCCGCGCTCGTCTAGCTCCATGCCAATGTTCTCGAGACCAAGGCCGCCAGTGTAAGGTCGTCGGCCAATAGCGACGAGGACGACATCAGACTCGATCTATCAATAAGTCAGCATGCGGTCCGTACAGTAGCAACTCAGTTATCCTTACGCTCTCTGGCTTGCCACCCTTGGCCGAATCAATCTCGAGCTTCACCTGCTCGCCGGACTTGTCGCCGCTGACGACCTTGGTGTTAAGCTTGAACTCCAGACCCTGCCTCTTGAGGAATTTCTGGGTAGCCTTGGCAATCTCGGCATCCATGCCAGGACCGCCAATCTGGCCAAGGAACTCAACAACGGTGACCTTCGTTCCCAGTCGCGACCAGACGGAGGCCATCTCGAGACCAATGATACCGCCACCAATGACGGTCATAGTCTTGGGGATCTCCTGGAGGGCGATAGCACCAGTGCTGGTGATGACGCGCTTCTCGTCAATTTCGAGACCGGGGAAGGGGGTAGCCTCGGAACCGGTGGCAATAAGGATATTCTTGCCCCTGACTGTAGTCTCACCTCCATCATTGAGGGCAACCTTGATCTCGTTCTCGTTGACGAAGGTTCCGGTACCCTTGATATATTCGGCACCGTTCTTCTTTAGGAGGAACTCGACGCCCTTGGTCAAACCAGCAACGGCGGTGTCCTTAGCCTTCATGAAGTTGGCCAAGTTAAGGTTCACATCTCCAACCTCGATACCTCGATGTTTGGTGTCGTGGAGGATCTGGTGGTACAAATGCGAGTTGTTGAGGAGAGATTTTGAAGGAATGCAGCCGACGTTCAAGCAGGTTCCACCAAGAGTGCCGCGCTTCTCAATGCAGGTCACCTACACGCGCAAAAAGTTAGCAATGCTATAGAAACCCAGATTCAGAGTTTCATAATCGGCAGCTCACCTTCATGCCTTCTTGACCGGCCTTGATAGCAGCGACGTAGCCAGCCACGCCGCCACCAATGATGACCAGATCCTTCTCCTCTAACTATAGTCAGCGCGAGCCGTAGGGAGTTCGAAGTCTCAAGCTTTCGACGCACCGGACTCAGTGGCGTATCCGCGACTCCATCGTGACAGAGCAGGCGAAGAAACAACGGCGGGCAAGCTAGGTGGACAGCTCGGTCAGCCAACGAGTGATTTTTCCATAGCCGACGAAGCTAGGTTGTCGATGTCATAAGGGCATCAGAATCAGGGCGCACTCACGAGGATTTTTGGAAAGCCGGCCGGGCGGCGAGTCTGGGTATTAAGCGACTAGAGAGCATCGTGAAGAGGTTTGCGCGGAACGACAATGGGTGATGATAGGTATGGAGGAGGGAGAGGTCGGGGCGACGCGAAGGAGGTTGAGGGAGAAGATCTGATCTACCTGGAGCTTGGGATGGATGGTCAGTGGTCAATAGTGGCCACTGCACAGGGAGCTTCGGTAAACGTCCACCCGCCCATCAGGTAATTTTTTTCTGAGAAGCCGAGACAGGCTGGCGGTACGTACCTCCATACCTCCGCCCAACAGAAGCCTCAGAAAGCCCGGTTCTTACCTGTTCCTTCGTAGCGTCGGCTAAATTAACTGGAAATCCGGGCTTCCCGTTGGGAAACAAGCCAACGACCCGGTCATACAAGACCGACAGCCCGTTCTATCCCGCCTTTAAGCGGTCCTCGAGGACGCTATCGGGGAGACATTGTCGCGAGCCTCGAGCCGAATATTCTCTATCACGAAAATCAAAGTCCGGATATGCAACGGGCACTTCGTAACTCAGTCACGGGTACACTTTACGCCCTCCCATTGAGTCATATATCGAGACTAGACACATGCCATGCTGACAATTTATCGGAGATCTTATTAATGGTTTCGCAATGGCAAGTTACTATTCTTACGAGCCGGTTCGTTCTCGAAGGAGGCAACTTCTCATATTGATGACGGTATCATGTCCTTGCTCGGCCTTGAGCCTCCCTCCATTTCTTGCTATGAATAACAACCAGCCTTAATCGTCCACCACCGTCTGCACAGCCGCTTGAGCCTTTCCTCGAACTGCTTCCAGCTTCTTTGCCTCCTTGGAGCTCAATAACTTAGTCTTTCGGATCTTCTTCCGAAGAATCCAGTGGATTCCGGCTGCCAGCCCGGGCAGCTCCCGAGCAGCACCAAAGTGCTTTTCCACCTTGGAGTCTTCCTTTGCACCTTTGCCCTTGCACTCTTCTAGAAGAGCAATGATCAGCCATTGGACGAAGGTGGAGGTCCAAGGGTTGAGTTCGGGCAGATCCAGAGGTTTAAGAATGGAAATTGTTAACGCTCCGTCAGCTACGAGCGAGGCGTAGAAACGGGCAACGTTGCTAATACGCCTTTCGTCCTTCATACGTTCTCCGTCTGCTGTTTCATCGTCATCCGGCTCCTCCCCGAATAGTGATTCTCCAAGGCCTCTGAAAATCTTCCACAGCCTGTCCTGGAAAGCAAACCTCAATCGGTTGTTATTGCAAGCTTGTCTTCCGACCAAGGCGTAATATGGATTGTATTGTGCCTCGCTGCCGACGCATTGAACCAAAACTCGTGCAATCTCAAGCTGGTCATCCTTCTTCAACCGGAGGTTAACAAATTGTCGGTATCCGTGCTCGAAATCTGTTGCTGACATGAGAGCCGTGAATATGGCTATCTGAGCTTGACCGTTGAGACCTTGCGCGCGCGCCTTCTTTGGGTAGTCTGGCAAGACAAAGTCCATGTCTTCATCGTCGCTCAGCTCGTCTCCCAGATTCTTCGATTTGTCTCCCGCTTCTCTTTTTTTCTCAAGATTCATGGGAACACTAGCTCCCACAAGCCACCACTTGCCCCGGGTATCAGCCCCTTCAATATCGACTAAGCCTACTCCCATAGGTGCCAGGCCATCCATCCTTCGCGATTGAGACTTAAGCTCGCCCAATCGCTTCTTCATGCGTTGCACGTGCTCTGAAACAACGGCAGAGTCCATCCCTCGTGCCTTAGGCTTGCTGTTCTTCAAATCGGTGATGGTCTCGATCATAAACTTCGTACGAGCCGAGATATTTGCAGAACCAGCTTTTGACACGGCTTGGTTGAGGACTGTAGAGACGTGCTTCAGCGATTGCGGGTCGTCTTTTCTCATCAGTCGACCGGCCATGCGGCAAATTCGAAGAAGCAGCTCGACATTGATCTCTGAGAGATCACTAAGGAGTCTCTCCATGTATTCGAACAAAATCTTACAGCTAACCACCTCGAAGACGTAGAGTTGTGAGAGAAGGGTCATGATATTCGACACCTCTTTTAAAATAGCGGACTGGTCATCCGCCCCTTTGCTCGCCCGGTCATACTCGGTGCCAATGTCCGTGACAATCCGTCGTATTAGGTGCGATCCAAAGCTAGATCCCATGAGTCGGTAGATGGCAGCAGCGAATCCGCCTGTTAGGACAAAAAACTGATCTGGCATGCTCTCGGGCTTGCAGATTTGCGCCATGATTGCATCGGTAATGATCTCGGTAACGTCGCCACGAGCGTTCTTCTGGTAGAGCTCCTCGAATGAGTGCACAATGGACAAGATATTGGCATCTGTGAGACGGTTGATCAAACCCTGAACCTGTTTCCGTAAACGAGCCTTACTCTCCTCTTCAGAACCTGTGGCTCTTTGTAACGACGGGGGTATATACTTTGCAACTGTCACTCCAGTTGTTGGTGCCACGTAGGGGTTTTCTCTTTGTCGTGGCTGAGCAGGTGCCTTCGTTTCAGCGTCAGAATCGAATCCGTCAAATGATTCTTCGTCGAAGCCATCCATGTCTTCATCACTACCTTCGCCATCCTCATCCAAATCCAAGTCATCGTCTTCTCCCGAATCATCCCCTATGGACAGATCGTCGTTATCCTCATCTTCTTTCGTGGGCTTTAGTTGTTGGGCTGTCTTCCTCCGCTTTGACGCCAACCATTCATCATACTCGTTCTTCCTCTTATTACTGGATTTGTCGTCGTCTTCATCACTTTGTTCAGCACCAGGATTGAGGTCTTCCAGTAAGTCGTCGAGACCATCATCTTTAAATGCTTGAGGCAATGATTTCCTTCCTTTCTTAATTCCCAACTTTCTCTCAAACTCTTCAATCTCGGCGTCGTCCTGGGCAAGCCTATCCTGGACAGCCCTAGGGACTGATTTCGTCTTGCTTGATCCACGTTGTTGAGTTTCCACATCTTCCTCATCTTCATCTTCATCGCTTCCTTCACCGTCAAACATATCCTCGTCTTCGCTCTCATCCAAGGACCCTTCAAGCTCGCTCTCGTCGTCATGGTCGTCTTCGCCCTCGCTGCCCTCATCCTCGCCCAGGTCCTCTTTTACACGCTTTAGGGCCTTGGGTTGCTGAAGAGCGGACTTGAATTGTGGTTGCCTGGTATCAGCGTGCTTCGTCCTCACCGGTGGTTGAACCTTCTTCGGCCCCGTCTGTTGCACCCGCTTCTCAGATTGGGGCGCCCGGGCATAGATGTGACCCCTCTTTTGAACTCTCTGCGCCTTTCGCTGCTCTTTGCGAGAAAGTTGATGGCCTGGGCGCCTGATTTGTCTTGGATTTCTTGGTTGGGATTGTTCTGGCACATCCAAGCCCATGCGTTTGAATAGCTTCTGCTGAAGCTCAGGAACTGAAGAAGCCATGGCGGCGACGGCGTAAATGTTCCTTCACAACCCAAGGTCGCTTAGTAAGAAATAAAGACTAGACTCTCGTGTATCGTTCCATTCAAAGCAATGAAGCTGCGTTATAGCAACCAGAATTGTACGTCTCAAATCGCATCTCGTGTAAGGCGATCCTCCTCTCACTGAATGTTGGTGAAGCTCAGAAAAAAATATTCGGGGTCGATAAGATAAGACGAGACACCAAGACTTTCTTGCGCTAAGATTGCCCCGCTACAAACGCCCCTGGCAAGCACCTAGATGGCGGGGCACAGGCCGCAACACGAGCCTCCAGAAACTCAACCTCAACCTCATTTTCTGTGAGGTTCATCACACGGATTGAGCTGTATCGTCCACCGCCATATCTCACAGCCATGGCGTCGAAACACATGAGCCACGATGAGGTCAGTTTTTGTACTTCAGACTTTATCTTGCGATGAAGCGCCCCAAATACTCTTAAGAACGTCATAGCTGACGTGTTCACAGTTCTTTGCGAAGCTCGGTGAACTCTTCAACCACCGCAAGGGAAGCGATCATGGCGCAATCTACCTAACCCAGAAGCGACGTAAGTCATCTCTCTGATTTCCCCAATAAGCATCCACAAAGCTCGGGTCCTGAACATAATTCAGTCACCTTCGATCAAGACGTTCCAGCTGCTTCTGCAGAAGACCCCTCCCCAGATCTCCATCCCAGCAAGCCGCTACCAGTCATAATCCGGGCAACGGATGGAAAGTCCAAAAAGGAGCGGACTTCCAAGGTCAAGCTCTCGACTGTGGTTCTGCCTGATGATCTAGAAGCCTTCTACACCCGATATGCCGACATCTGCAAGACAGGAATGACGGCGTTGAAACCTAGAGACCGGAGCAAGAAGAAGGCAAAGGCCAAGAAGAAGAAGGCTGCTGCTTAAGGGCTGCTTAAGACACGTTTAATGATTTCATATGAGTATATTACACAGATTTGCTGAGGTCGAAACCAGGGCGACCGACAGTTATCTACCATTATGTTATCCTCTGCGATACCCAAACAAACAACTCGCCTTGCTCAGTCACACATACTTCAAGTCGTGACGTGCAACTCTGCCCAGAAGCAAATTAAATCCACAGTCTGTTATTCAAGTTTCCCAGCCCCAGGCAAAACATTTGAGATCCTCTCTTTAGCACTTTCCGCTATCCAGCTGTCCTCGAACGGCGCCAGGGACTGCCAAGCTCGAGTGAACATCTGTGAAGAATTTTGATGGGTCCTTTTCAATTTGCTTCACCTTGAATCCCGCCCCAGTGTCTTTTCCATCGACAATAACCCCGGTCTTGAATGGCCCCTTAAGGCATCCAACGGCATTTCGGCGTTTCTCATCACCCTCAGGGTTAGGAAAGGCAATTCTACTCCAAGTCAGCCAACTTCACCTTTGCCATGTCTTCGTTTCAGTTTTGCATACCGTGGCGGGCCAGATTTTCCCTTGGCACCTTCGTGAATATGAGTAGCCGTCTGGGCCGGGGACGAGAACTCTCCGCGGAAGCCAAACAGGGTGATGTTATAGCAGATGATGTCCTCTTTAGAGTTGAGGCCATACTGGAAGATACCCTTCGCATCCTTCAAGCCGCCCGTATACTCATTGTTCGGGTTAACGACTTGATCGGGCGTTGCAACGACTTTGAAGGTCGAGGTGAAGGTAAAGGGAACAGACTCCTTCTCGTGATGCCCGAAGATGAGTCTCTTGCTCTTCTCGACCGGAGATGCGTGCGCCAGAGCGCTGAGAGCAAGGGCAAGAAGACAAAACTTCATGTTGAGTGAGGATAGAGTGTTTTAAGGGGGAGAATGTCCAAGATAGTGCTGAAGATGTTGTTACTGTTTGTTGATGCTGATTCCGCTGCAACTCGGGGGTGTTCATGGAATTTATAGATAAATTTCGTCTCAATCTTTTGCCAACCATCGTCATCGCCAACCTTCCCCCGATCTATTACAACCTCCCTACCCTCGCTTCAATCCTTGGACCCAACTACCGAAAAGCAAGAACCCCGTATTGTGAACCCAGTCATCAACTGACACGCCTAACCCACAGCAACTCCACTCCCCAAACAACATTCCCAGCCCAGCCTGGAACGACAGGAAAGTCGCAAGCAACAGCATCAACAATATGGTGACCGCATAAAAACGAAGGCACTGTCTTACCAAGCCCTTGGTATTGCACTAACCCGCCGCCATAGCCACCACCATCTCAACTCGCCAAGACGGATCCTTCCTCAACCACACATCAGCAGCAGCAAGATGCCATATTGGTTCTCCCTCAAACCTAACCTAGACTACGCCGCCTTCGTATGCCCAGATCAGGCCTCGATATGGTTTCGAGTGTTGATCTCCCGCTAGCGCAGATGGCTCTGCGGATGCGAGAGATGCCGGGGAGACACCCACCAAGACAAGCTTATTTCAAAGCTTAACCCCACAACCTCGCATCTTAAGAGACCATTATCTTGAGCCGCGCGTCGGTCGCCAAGATTCGGTGTGAGATCTCTTGTAGAAAGTGAAGTTGTCGCGGAATGAATCTCATCAGACTACCGGCTCGGCGCACGACGATCGTAGGGCACGGCAAGTGGACGCTCCGGCTTGGTCACGAACACTACCACCAGTCGCCAAGATAGCCCCTCTTTGCCTTTCAGTGGAATCAAAGTTTTGAAGGGTCCTCATTATGCCATCCAGCATGTTTTGAATCTGAGGTCCCTTCCATCCCTTCTCTCAGCTGTGAACACGCTTTGCACTTTCGCCGCGGGAGCCTCCTCGGGCTCCCGACATACATAGTCAAGCTCGGAGGGCATCGTGCAAGAGAATCAGAGCTCTCGCAGCTGGCCAGTTTTCGATAGTCAGACCATAGTAGCCCACAGTTCACGCATCTGTAAAGGTGGATTTCACACATGGTACGCTCTTGGCCGCCTCCCGCCCAGCAGGAGCTATACGACCATTGATGGTCTGAACAGCTTTTACCAATTCTCCGCAAAGTTGACATGTTGATCAGGAGGGCATTAATGGAGATAGATTAACCAAGTGCGTTATGTAGCAGATCGAAAGCGTGACTCGTAAACAGTCATGTCATAGCCCCTCCTTATCCATCCACATCTTTGTTGATGTTCTATGCAGTGTGATAGCAAACCCATAGACAAATGTCGTCAGACGTAGCCAGCTCAACAGCACAAGAGTATGTGGCACACTAAATGAGTCGGTCTCTTATCATTCTGGCTGACTACTATAGGCATCATCGATGCATTTGCGTCGTGAGCTGTTGTTCTGTAACGCCGGCCAAATTGTAACCTGAAACCGGGCTGCTCTCGCCTATTATCATCATCAACGCCATTATAGCTACTACAGCCACGTCCACGAAGTCAGCACACGCCGGTCTGGCTGCTCCAAACGCCGATAACCGCAAAGGGCCGAGCTCACGCACACACTTGCACTCATTCACACGCTGAGCCCAGTGGTTTGCCATGCGCCCCGAGATGCTACGCAAACCCACACGAATCCTCACCCAAACCGCCAACCATCAATCTTGGGAACCTTCAGATGATTACTCGAGATACATTCTAGGAAGAGCCAACTGCCGGCCCCTATCTGGCTCCTGGCCGGAACCTTTGTCCCTTCGTCCACACAAAGAAAGAGCCCCCTTTTAGTCGCTGTCGAAACTTCGGCGTTGGCGCAAATGAATTGCTCCTCGTCGCCAGTCCATTCCCCGTCACCACCGCCGCTCCTAGCCAGGTGTCCTTCGAATATTACAAGCGTCAATTCGTGTTGGGAGAAAAAAGAGTTCGACCGTGATTCCATAAAAGGCTCCCGTGTCGGTGCCTCCAATTTTTTTGATGCGTGAAAAAGAAATTTTGACCAAAGAACGAGTCGAATATAAAAAAGAGCCGTATCAGGGGGGTAAATGCGCGTTAGTCAGCATCGAGACCACCTCGTAACATTCGAAATACTTCGAAGGGTCCGCCCTACGTGAGCAACCGCTCAGTTTACATGATCTGATCCTGCGTCAACCCGCCGTGTGGGTCGGTGTCCATGCTCTCCCCTCCAGTCTGGTTCAGGTACTTGACGAAGCTCAAGTTGAGTGGACGACCACCATACTGATAGCCCTGGAATTTGGCGATGGCAGTCTCAGCAGTTTCAGCTGAGTCGAAACGAACAACACCAGTACCTCGAGATCGGCCGCTGGGTTCATATTGGATCTCTGCCTGTTCGACCTTGCCGATGGTGGTGAAAAGTTCAACCAAGTCGTCATTGCTAGTGGACCAAGGCAACTATCTCAAGTAAGTAAAGATATCTTCCTTGACGTTTTGAGGGATACTTACGTTGCGAACATAGATGGTCTCGCTTCTCTCAGTTCCAGCGGTGGCATAGTCAGTGAATGGGTTGGGCGGAACTGAGCCTCCAGCAGGAGCCTCGAAACCGCCGCCGCCTCCGCCTCCTCCTGAGAAGCCCCCACGACCGCCGAAGCCGCCGCCGAAGCCCCCACGTCCACCACCAAAGCCTCCACGACCGCCGAAGCCGCCGCCGAAGCCTCCTCGCATACCACCGTATCCGCCACGGCCACCAAAGCCCATGCCACCGCCGCCGGCATATCGATCCTCTCGGACCTCGAGGTTTCGGCCCTGCCAGTCGTAGCCGTTGAACTGCTGGATGGCAGTGCGGGCATCATCGGGGCTCTCAAAGACCACGATTCCTGAACCCTTGGGTCGGCCATCAGGACCAACGTGGACATCGGCACGGACTACGCCACCGTTGCGGGCTGTTATCAAGTTAGGTGAGCCATCTCGCAAAAAAACAAAAAAAAAGGCCGACTAAATTATAAATGTCAGAAGTGACATACCTGCTTGTCGAAACAGGTCCTTCAGGTCCTGCCAACCAACATTGAAGGGAAGCTAATGGGAGTCAACATTTGACAGTGCATGGGGGGCTTATGAGAGAAGAGGGAGAAACAAACGTTGGCCACGTAGATTTGACGACCACCAGCACCGCCGCCGGGGGCGGCTCCAGGCGCAGCACCGTATCCTGGATTGAAGCCGCCACCACCTGGCATTCCGCCGCCGAAGCCTCCACGGTTGCCGCCGGTGGCACCAATGAATCGAGGCTCGGCCTCACGGTCCTAAAATGGAGGTTTTTAACACACAAATTCCCCATTATTCTCTCCCGACGGAAACAAACCTCTCGAACGTAGACGAGCCGACCCATGAGGTTCTGGTTGCTGAGCTGCGACACAGCTTGTTGTGCTTGCTCTCTCGTAGCATATTCCACAATTCTAGGTACCATGTCAGTATCCGCAGAATCGGGTTGTAAACGAGGGTGTGCCACTTACCCGCATCCCTACAATCACCCCAGGACAAAGTCCCAACCCGTCAATCCAACGATCCATCAAGGCTAAGAGGGAAGAAAACCACAAAAGAAAGCCAGCCAAAGACTACGCGATGAAGCCCACCTTCGACATTCCATTTGGAAGCAATAGCACATCGGCAAAAAGAACCTCTCCAGCTAGATGACCTCTTGTCAGCCCCACGTCACTCCTCCAAAACCCGCGGCATTGAAAGCCTCACCCTGTCTCATAAAGTCCTTGAGATGGTGCCACTTGACATCGTACGAAAGGTTGCCGACGTAGACCCGGCGGTCTTGTTGCGAGGTTTCGCGAATGTTGTTCATCATTTGTTCTCGGGCTGCGGCCCTTTCCTCATACGATCGATGCGGAACCTGTCCACTGTAACCAGCGCTTTGTCCTCCACCTGGGGCGCCTGTACCAGTCATGGGCGAGCGATCACGACCTCGGCGATAATCGTCCCGACTGGGTGATCTGCTGCGGGGAGAATAGGACCGGCGTCGATTTGATCGGCCGGGACTTCTGGAACGTCGACGGGGAGATCGAGACCTCTCGCGCTTGAAGAAGTTAGCGTCAGCGCGTTGAATAGGCCGTTCCATAACACGGCTTGAAGGTGTGTAATGAGGGAACGTGGTGTTGAGGGAGGAAGAAGGGGGGGGTTAAATCTAAGTTTCGAGGCGAGGCTGCCTTTTCTTGTTGGGGCGGCCAGATGATTCACCCCAAGCGAGCAGTGAATTGCGGACCTGGTGTCTGGCAGTTGCAGCCGGCCCAGCCTCAGGTAGAAAGTATACCCAGCGCCGCAGCGGCAGGAGCAACAGAAGCAAACAGCCGTCGTAATGCCCCGACTTCGGATAAGCGGAAAC
Organism: Nectriaceae sp. PG4201; assembly: GCA_023628695.1. Taxonomy (NCBI): domain Eukaryota; kingdom Fungi; phylum Ascomycota; class Sordariomycetes; order Hypocreales; family Nectriaceae; species Nectriaceae sp. PG4201. The sequence goes on along the minus strand of JAMAKE010000046.1, from coordinate 214,785 downwards.
CATAGCCAGTCCGCAGAGCCACCCAAACCATCCATACCAACCGCCGAGCTTTCCTTCCATGCCAGCGACCGAGGCGCAGAACGAACGGCGCCGCAATCGCGGGTAGGAGACGCATGCTAGGACGCAGCAAGCACGACGGGGAAGTAAGGTTGGTAGTGGTAGCTTATAGTATGGTGGAGTGGCAAGTGGAGGGGACAATAACCGGAAGGATAAAACTAAGGTGGTACTCACGGGTCGGTATGTATCGCCTGAATCAGCTAGAAAAGAGTTAAGCGTTAGAAAGCGAAGCCGAGAGAAAATCCCAAAAGAAACGGATAGGCAAGAAGGACGAAGGAGAGGAAGCGTGGTTGAAATAACCTGGGATAGGGAGTGAGGGTACCTCAACGTGATGGAGGGGTGCAGTCAAGAGCGCCGGGTGGACCTAGGCGGGAAACATGCAGGTAAGGGGGGTTATGATAATGCAGTGTATGGGGAAGGGGGACGCGAGAAGAGGTGGCCGGAAGAGGTTTTCGGCTGCGGAATGGGGGCTCCGAGGTGCATCCAGAAGGACGAAGTGGTATCACACTGAGGAGCGCGCCGTTGTCTCCTCGTGTTCAGGCTTAGGCTCGGGGAGGGATAGAAGGGACAGACGGGGAGATATACGCGTTTTTTTCGCTGAACAAAGAGGACTCAGGTCGCCAGAGTAGCAGCGCAACGTAGAGTTGAGACGGATGAGAGGGGAGAGAGAGAGGGTGAACAGAGAGCAGGAGGAACCGGAAAGATATGACATACCCATGGCGACACTGCTGTACAGAAGAACGAGGACGGTTTTGGGGGGTGGGAGGGTGTCCTTGTCGCGTGCGTGGTGAGAGGGACGAGCGGCTGGTCTCTGGATAGGCGGACGACAGCGCAGAGAACGCGCAGAGAGCAGTATGTCCACGTCGGGTCGCAAGATGGACGGCGGACAAGAGATGGGCGAGAGCCTGAGCCTGAGTAACAAGCCACTGATCACTGATGGTACGCGGTCAGCCAGAGGACGAATGTCGCATAAACGCAAAGCGGGCTGCAGCACGAAAGACTTGTCGGGGGGGGACAATGGAGTCTCTTCTGCGCCCGATGGTAAAAAGAAAAGACGCGCTTTGAGAGGGAGGGGGACCCAGATGACCAGGCGACGAATGAGATTGCTCAGGTCCCATGGGGACTAGGGGCCGTGATGCAAGCTACCCTACCTACCCAAAAGAGGCCCCCAAGGCGAAGCCGGCAAAGACGATTCGGAGCTCTAGGCGCAGGGTTGCTTTTTTGGGGGTCGAATAAGGACTCCCAACAACCATAGACGACGAGGAGGAGGATTGGAACTTGCTAATCATGAACCTTACCTCACTGTTCTGGTGTGAGTCTCTCAATGGTATGCACGTTGCTGTGTCTAGACGCCAATTACACCGGGGACTAAAAGCTGCAGATCCCGCGAGGATGGAGCTGCTGAAGTGAGAGCTTGTGACAATAAGCTGCGCCGCTGGGCTTGCGACACCACCACCACGTCCAGGTACCGATGTGACTACCTTAGCGGCGGACAGTGAATACCAGGGTTGTCGTCGAGTGATATGGGGGAGGATCGATCAAGGCAATTAATGTACTGCGACAGTTCGAGCTGTTGTGGCGTCAGCCCTGTCTCGAGACAATGGAAGGCACGGTGTCTGCACGATTCGCTACGAGAGAGCACCACTGGCACTGAGCTCCCGGGATTCTAGGGCACTTCGTTTCTGTCAGTTACCGGCACCGGTTCATCCGTACGGTAACGAGTACTTCGTACTACGAGAGGCGCCGGCCGATGGCGGATAGAGCACGTGTGGGCTGGGATGCTTGAGAGGGGGCTCGTCTTACCATGCGGGATGTACGCAGTACCGCAGTCTGAGTTACAATGACGGGAGGTAACCGAATCGAGAGCGATAGGCGACGCGCGATGTGTGATGAAGGTTACGGACTGCCGTAGCTGGCGTAGGCGAGCTGGGCGATTATGGGGTCCGAGACGGTGCCGGATGCATGTCCGGAGGTTTTCCGAGTCAGTCAATCAGGCCAGATTGGCTATTAAATGGAGGTGGACCAAGTCAGTTCAAGGTTCCAGGACCAACGGCTCCATCCAACAGCTCCAACGCCTCGGCGATAGCAGGGCCATGATTCGGGATCAACCAGCCAGACCTGCCCATAGCTTGGAAGCTCCATTTTCCAGATGCCGATACGCACCTTGGGTTACGTGATGCAACCGGGTCCCGGGTTTGTTCGTATGCGCTCTTCTCTAGCGAAGGAGCGACTGCGACATGCAGGCCATAGATGTATCGAGTATCTAGAACGTACTTGGTATGGACAAGCCTTATTAGACAGGCTAAATTCGAATAATAGGGTGACTCGTTCTATGTTATATTGCCCCCGGATAATCGACGAGCCTGAGAAGGTAAAGTGAACCTCAAGCAGGGTGGGTGCAGATGTTCCTTCGCGCACAAAGCACCTACATGAAGGTACCTACATAGACCACGACAGCCTTATGGCCTGTTAACCCAAACCCCCGGAAGGAAGGACCCCACCAAAGTTTAGGCCAAGATATCAGGCTAGATCAAACCTTCATCCTTCCATCCTCCAAGGCTCCTAGTCTTATGACTTCGCTGCGCCAGTTACCCATTGCTTTTAGAACTGGTCAGACAGGCCCCTCTAATTCTATGGACACATGCATTTCGCGAAAGACCAAATGCCATGTGCAATGCTTGTCCTTGCAGGTTCCAGGTATAATGTTCTCTAATTAAACACCAACATGCTCAGCCAAACAGATGGGCGTTGGTGTCTGGGATCCTTGAGCCGCCAGCTTCATCAAGCACGAGTGTCTTTCGAGTCACTGGTCCCTCAAGTACTTTCCCAAGCTATCCAGACCCCCCCTTCTTCACGCCTGGCCGACTTGGACAGTACAAAAAGTCTTGTATCAGATCTACAAGGTAGCCGTCTAAGTTCATCCTCGCATCGTCACACCCCGCTACGGACTGCTTTCTCCTTCTCAACAGCGGCAAGTCTATCAAGTGTACCAGCTAGTACCTCCTCGCTGCGCCGCATCTTAAAACGCCACTTCACTCTGAAAGGGAACATAAGAGTGACAAGTTGCGAGGTAGAAACGACTTATGAGAACCCGCATGGGCCGTTTGGATGTACAAATATACGGCGTTAGTCAACATCAACCGCACCGGCCAAGCAAGCTGCAATGGTGGGCCGTCAACTGCAAGCCGCTTGAACCGGCCTGATAGCGCGACCAGACCCTGGTCTACAACGACTGAGCGTTCGCCCACCAAGATGCGACAATTGATGAACCCGGGGAGCTTATTACGGATGGGACAGTTGGACCCTAGAATAGACCAGTCAACCGTGAATGCTCGAAGCAGGCTCGACACCGTATCGAGCAGACACTAGGTTGTCATTCAATATACGGAGTACGACGTAACCTTTTCAGCTTGAACGCGGGCGATCTCAAAGCGCAACGAGAATACAAGGACCATCTAGCTGGAGGCTATGGCTCCCCGGATCTGCAAGTCGAACCTCGAACCCAAGCCCGGGGTTCGTGCTCCAGCTCCATCTGAAATCATCATATCTTCGCATTCATCACATCTCATTCCACTTCTTACAGAAGTCAACGTATTCCCCGGCGTCTCAACGGTAAGTAGTATTCACAGCTTCCCTTCCAGCCTCGAGAATCGAATCCGAGAGGGGTAGCACATCTCATTGACAGGCCCCTCTCTATCCGTCAATCACGCTTCTCGACATCACTGGCATTAACCCACCAAAACTACAGGGGAGGCCCAAGACGCGGCTACGTTGTGCTGTGTACAGTCCACCAGCCCCGTCCAAGACTGTATGGACTCCACCAAGCCTCCTCCGTCGTTGGGAGCTGAGAACAAAGGTTGGCGGGATATGATTGGTATATTGCCGTCACCGGAACTGCGAGGACCAGTTCGCGCCGTTACACAACAGCTCACCAGCATTCTTGCGGAACAATCCATCCAATCACGCTGGTGATCATGGAACCCTAGACTGCAACCTCAGCAGGTAGTAAGAAATTTTGAGGAGTCCCAACAGCTCTTGCCGCCTTGGCCGGTATGAAGTGAAGTGAAGGGGGAGTCGAGCCTCTGTTGCGATCTGTCGATCAGACCAGGGTATGCACTATTGTAAGCGGCCAAGCCACGACCGACCCGGCAAAGGAAGCTAGGCCGATGGCTTCAGCATTCTTCTCGGGAAGCCGACCTTACCTGCCGCGCATTTACCAGAGAAGTATGTACCTGGTACTGTCACGTCGACAGCAATTCCCGGCCAAACCATAGACGCAGGGAACTAATCCCTCGAGCTACACAGATACACCCACATGCGGCATGGAGCCCGTGAGGGACTTTTTGACCAGGGGGATTCTCTTTGGCTCTGTCACCCCGAAGCGCCAACTTGTCATCAAGGTGCATGATCTAATCCCTGGCTCGCAGGGTTGCTGGCCATTGCGATGGCCGAGATCTTTGCGAAACGAGGCCGCCAACTACGCCTTGACGAGGAGCAAAGGCGCCAGATCCGATCATCAAGGTTGCCAGCGGATCCTGCACCATACTGTTTATGATAGCGTTCAGACTCTTGCCACAAACCATGTGGAGATCTACTTATAGCGCTGTTGCTCATGCCACTGCGTCGTATAAATTTATCATGAATGCTGATATGGACTGGACCTTCGCGGTAACGATTCTGGGGCGCAAATCTCCAGGCCCGGTTTGAAGGATGGGTGAATGGATCAACGCCCCTTCGCCTACAAGAATAACATTTGAGACCATCGCAACGAGGAATGACGACGGCAAACCAGATGGCGCCGCCATTGGTCGCAATGACGGCTGTGGAGCTCGCACCGTTGAGAGACATGGAGACAAGATGACAGGTCCTCGATTTAACGCTTACTCCCGAAGGGCGCCATCTCAGAGCCAGTCACGTTGATATTCAGGGACATTAACCTGAGCTAAGCTACGGGTTCGATTGAGTACCTGGCAGACGAATTGGTGAGGATCATGGCCTCGGAGTGAACTCTAGGTCTCGACAATGGCGCAGGCGATGTACCCGAGAACATGGCAGCCATCCGTCGATGGTGGCCCAAGCTTCCGCCGTCCCCACGTTCGGAGCGATCCGCCCATTGGAAAAGTACAGCCTCGTCTCAGACTCGAATCATCACCCACATGTTCGTGAAATCTACGATACGGTGATCCTCAGGTCACTCTCCCTCGGCCTTCCGGCATACAATTCGCTAGCTGCTGTCAAATATGTCCGCTCCGGCGCGGCTCATTCCCCGGACTACCGTCCTACGAGCCCCTCGGTTCGCCCAGCGTCTCTCCCACCGACCCTTCCACTCCTACGATCACCCGCCGCCTCCGGGTCCCTTCGGTGCTGCGGAGGCCGACATTCTCGCCGCAGCTTACAAGCATATCCCCGAGCACGGCTTTTCGCAGCGAGCCTTAGGGCTCGGCGCCCGTGATGCCGGGTACCTCGACATCAGTGCCAGCGTCATCCCTGAAGGTGCCTTCAGCCTCATTCGATACCACCTTACCACTCAGCGGGAGGCTCTATCTACCCGAAGCCAGGCGCTTTTCCAAGGGGATAGCCAACCGGGAATCAGTGCGAAGGTAGAGGTTTTGACATGGGAGCGTTTGATGGGCAATAAGGAGGTTTTGGATCGCTGGCAAGAGGTAGAGTGACCAGATATACACAAGCGTCGATACAAGGACGGTCTACTGACTATTTGCGCCAGGCACTCGCCATCATGGCACAGCCCAGTTATGTACCCGAATCCCTCAAGGAGCTAGCGAAGCTATCGGACGAAATCTGGTTCCTGGCCGGCGATAAGGCCGTTGATCCTTCATGGTACTCCAAGCGAGCAACCTTGTCCATGATCTACAGCACCAGCGAGCTCTTCATGACCAACGACAAGTCACCCGATTTCATCGAGACGAGGCAGTTCCTCCAGCGGAGATTAGGCGAGGTTAAGTCAATTGGCGGTATCGCCAGTTCTCTGGGCCAGTGGGCCGGTTTCACCTTGAACGCGGGCGTCAATGTGCTGAGAAGCAAGGGTGTTCGGATCTGAGTCCACCTCGACCCTTTCCTAGTATTCCACTACCTGTACGATATGTATGAGCCATGTACAACCACAACCGCAAACATGATAGATTCCCTGGCCAGCGCCTTGATAATACCACAACCATCCATGTCCTCACAGCCCCATGTGCCTCCACCCCAAACTCCCCCAGTGTCTTTGTACCTCTCCCTGAGCGCCTAGCTGATGCCGAAATTCAAATATTTCCATATAATAAACCCCACACGAGTGATCCCGATGGGCTTACTCAGATAAGCGTGCGTTGGCGAGGATCAGTAAGTCTGTACGACGTTTGGGTCAGCATCAGGTCACTTGTTTCACCAGCAGGTCTGACTCACCGAATGATCTTGACGTCCGCGCCCAAGTTATTAGCCCGTCCCTCTATCGCATTAGGTGTGATGAGAATATACTGTCGTGAGACCGAACGACGCGCGGCGTCCACCTATCACCCAGATTAGCCTCGCAAACTTCTTCATAGTCGTTACACAGGTGCAAGACTCACCAGCATGTTCGTGCTAATGGCACGATTGACGTTGTCCATGAAGACATCAAACTCATCCAAGCACCGAATTGGCGAGCCGATCGCCTCCCACACCGAGAGGAGCATACAAATCGACGAGAAGGACTTCTCGCCACCAGACAGTGTCTTAGTGTTTCTTCCAGCAGAGCTCTTCTTGGTCTCGTCGGGCTCGATCTGAATAAGGACCTTTCTTGCGCGGTGATCCAAGTCGATCTTTCCTCTGAAGCCGCGTTCGCTGAGCAAGTAGTTGAACTGAATGCGAATTCGGGCGCTAATTTGTCGTTGAAACTGTCGCCATAGATGTAGACGATGCTCAATAGCTCGCTTCAGGGAGGCTATTGTGTCATCCACGTCGCGGGTCTGCTTCATGACATCGTCATATCTTTCTTTGGCCTCGGCGGCCCGGTCGTATATTTGTTGGTCCGTTGCACCCAGTCGCTTCTCTCGCTGTGATAGCTGCTCCCGTACCTTCTCATATTTCTTCTCTATGCTCTTGTATGTTTCGCCATCGGGAATGTGTACTCGTTCAGGCGCCATCTCCTGGGCTTGTTGGATAAAATCATTGACCTCCTCAGCCTTTTCGTCTCGTTTCTGCTCGGCTCGTCGTCGTTCGTTCTTTTCGATATCCACTCTCTCGAAGGCTTCATTCTTCCTCGCAACAGCGATTCGTCTCACAGATCCAACACTGTTGATCTTTGCCTCCGCTTTGTCCACCCGAATCTGGAAATCTTGCTGGTCCTGCCTCTCAGCATTAAGCTTTTGCTTTGCTTCTTCGGCCTTCTTGTTCAAATCGCGTTTGGCAAGCACCATTGCACCATATTGGTTGCCAAGTTGTTCTTCTTCGGAGTGCTTTGCCTCTAGCTCTGCTCGGAGGATGACTAGACGGTCATCGGCGCCTTCAAAAGCATCTAGCTCCATAGATATGCGTTCCATATCCGCCTGTGCCCGACGGAGATCACTTTCGAGCGACTTTAGCTTCTTTCGGTGTCCTTCAAGTTCAGACTTGCATCGTTGTTGAGCCTGTTGCGCCTTACGCTCCTCGGCCATGGTTTCGCGTAGTTCCTTAGCAAGCGAGTTTAGGTGTTCCTTTTGTAGATCGGTCTGGCGTGCCGAGTCCGATTGCATCCTAGGACGCTGTCCGGTTGGAACAACAGGACTGGTGCCAATGGTTCCGTTGCGATTCGTGATACGTAATCCTTGACCACGCTTGCCTCTACCATCGTGAAAGCAGAAACAAGCAGATACATTTCGAGGAGGGCCGTTGTTATCGAGCATGATCCTCTCGGCTTCAACACGCTCGTTAACCAAAATAATCTTCTCGATCTGATTGTTGATGATGAGTTGTGATCGAATCAGGTCGTCGTCGAATTCGAGTATACGGAGAATCGTCTCAAACTGAGGGTCGGGTTCCTGGCTTCGCGTGTCTATTCGGCCTCCGTATGCGATATATATTTGCGGCGGCTTTCGCAGGCCGACTCGTCGAATTAGGGCCGAAAGTCTAGACTGGTCCTGTTTGCTTCTCACGACGAAGGCATTTAAGCCCTCTCCTAGGGATTTCTCAAGTATTCCAGACCACTCTGGTTTCGTGAGTCTGATGTGGGCACCAAGGGGGCCGAGAGGCTTATGTTCAAACCCATTCTCGTTCGCAATGGCCCGGACTAGAGTGGGGATATCACGATCAAATCCGTCATAGGGAGAACCAGTGCTTTTCTCCAGTTCCTTGATTCGAGTCTCCGCAGCAAGTATCTCTTGCCGCTTATCATGAATCGCTCGCTTATTCTGATTCGTTGCCTTCTCTGATTCGGCAAGGTTGGCCTGGATGACGGGCAACTGGTGAGTGGTTTCTTCGATTTGTTGTTTGAGATCCGCCTCTCTGGCTGTTGCTCGGGCGAGCTCAGCATCTTTCTGTGCGCGAGCGGACCCTGTTGATTCTCCCAGACGCCGTTCTTCGTCCTGGATCTTCCCTTCCCAAGCTCTGATGTCGTTTTTTACGTTAGTGAGGCGGGCATGAGCATCTCGCTCCTCCCGGTGCAAGTCAGTCACCTCCTTTTTGGCAGCTTGGAAAACATGTTCAGCTTTGAATATCCTCTCTTCAAACGTTCCTCGCTCTTGTTCAAGGTCCTGCCTCGCTTGCTTCACACGTTCCAACTTCTCCTCCACACTAGTGAGTGCTTTGGACATGTCTTCGCGGGCTTTTTCAGCCTCGACTATTCCCTTATCCCGTTCCTCAATCGCTTTGTTGTATTCCTCGAGCATTCGCTCCTGCTCAACGACTTGTGACCAAACGAGTTGGTTTCGGTAATGCCTAGCCTTTTCGCGCAGGCTTTGGTTCTTTTGTGCCGTCTCCGCAAGTCGCTGTGCCTCGTCCATTTCTTTCTTGACATATCCAATCTTGGAAGTGAGGTCATCTCGCAGATCCAAAGTTTTGTCGAGCGTATCCTGTGACATCTTGTAGTCATTATCCAATTGCTCTAGTTGGACACCAGAGACAAAGTACTTGTACTTCTGTGCAGGCGTGGCGGAATTAAGGAATTGACGCGCATTGTCCTGGGACAAGACAGTCAGAGGGTTGCCTATTTGCAGCGCATACCACTCCGAGATCTCATCCACCTCTTGTTTCTTTGTCGAAATAATGCGGCCCGTGGCACTCTTGATCTTGAAGCCGCTACTGCCAGTTTTGGAGAAATGGCGCTCGACGATGATAGACTCGCCGTAAATATCCGGTTGGTATGCGTCGGAGCCGGCGTTCTTTATCTTAACCACCAAAGTACCTTGATCCCGGCCTTCTTTGACGAACGACTTCAGGCTTCCTCCTCGGTTGGTGTCACTGGCCTTTCCGCCGAGACATAGGGTCAAGGCTGTGAGGACTGCGCTCTTGCCACTCCCATTCTCGCCGACAATGAAGTTTATAAGGGGGCCTAGTTCAACATGTAACCTCTCATGGCACATGAAGTTGAAACATGTGATGCTCTCGATAATGCCACTCTCAGCTACCATATTATCGCCCAGTCTCGTAGGTCGTTCCTTCAGCTTCTGGGTAGCCTGCTGGTCGTCCCAGTCGGTGTACTGCAAGTGCCTGAAGCCGTTGTCTCGCATGACCTCGTACTGTGTCAGTGGTAAAGTTCCGTCGCCATCGGACTCGTTTCCATTTTCGCTTTCGGAACTTGAGCTTTCTTCGGGCTCGGCCGTGGGTTCTTTTGGTCGATCATCGAGAGAGACTCTTGCTCGTTTCCTCTGTGGGTTGTGATCTGGTCAGTGGATTCGGAGCAAAACCCTTGGAGTATGGTCTTCCATACCGACTCTTCAGGCCTGAAGGTGGACTGCGCCTCGCGAACATCAACAACCTCTCCATCATCGTCGTCGACAACACGTCTCGATCGTTTTATTGGCGCCATATTTGCGACAAGAGAGCTAGCCTGGGTCGGTGAACAAACGAAATCGACTAAGCTTAGGAAATCAAGGGGGAGTCAAAGCTGCGCAACCCTTAGCTCTTGCCGAGCAATGGAGGACGGGCAAAATATAATATTATCTCGATATCATTACCGCCACGAAAGACGTTGAAGCTTTCCGAGATGCTTAACGCGACCACAATCTTTAGGACGTGTTTATCGATGTGGGGTTCTGCGACACGCTAGGCAGGAGGCTCATTCCATTTGTGGCTTAGTTGTAGATTTGTGGTCCAGGCGCCATCCTTAGCTCTGAGTCTTCTGCCGAACCCTGACCACACATCACAGCCAGCCTACCCTACAGGGCCACTGAGTAGTCTCGAAATTTACTGCCCGTACATGATGACGAAAGGAGCTCGCCTCTTCTCACGATAAAATACAGTATGGCCGATAAGTCAAGCTTGGAGGATGTTCCTGCATTAAGCGACGCTAGCGATAGAGGATTTGAGAGACAACTTCCAGATAATTGTGTTGAATATCTTCTTTTTCTTCTCGACTCAAATTTAGACACGAAAAAGCAACTCCCCCAGTTCGAAAACGTTCGCAAATCCGCTTTACAACTCTCCAGCTCTATCGCAAAAGACTACATCTGGCAAAAGGACCAGTTCAATGTAGATCTGAAGAATGAACAAGGTAAGTCTCACCCTTATGACTCTAGCTACAAATCCAAGTAACACTGAACCAGGACTGGTCTATCTACATGGCATCACCGACTACGGCGACGCTGTCGAGGATGAGTGGCTCATTGTCTATATGCTCAGAGAGCTGTCCAAATCACATCCCAACCTCTGGGTCAGAGTATTTGATACTGATGGGGAGTTCCTCCTGGTCGAGGCCGCAAATGTGTTGCCTAAGTGGCTCAACCCTGAGATCGACCACAATCGCGTCTGGATTCACCAAGGAAAACTTCTCATTATACCGCTCAAGGAGGAGGTCGGGCTAAAGTCTCGAGCTCTTACACTGCCGGCTGCGGTGGAAATCCTCAAAACGAAATCGGATGCCCTTATTCACTCGACGTTCATCGAAGCAGAAGCTTTTTACAGACTGGAGAAATATCCAGGGCAGGCCTCCGACTCGATCCATCACTCTTTGGTTACAATATCCCGAAAATTGGCATACGTCCTCCATTCATTACCTAAATCCGTGGCACCTGCGGTGGAGGCATTCTACCTCCGAGACCCCAGCAGCCTCAAGCGAGTCATCTCACCGTCCGAACCCCTCACCTTCCCGCCAGAGGACCTCATCTCAGTCTCCGTGCGATTCAGCAAGGTTCTCTACGCACAACTACGATCCCAACGCTTCGATGCGCCGCCTGGATGGCAAAGTATCATACAAGAAGCCCAGAAAGAAGCCGCCTCAAGCGATGCCGACAGAGTCCTGGCCCGGTTAGATATTGGCATGAAACTGACATGTGGGTTCGAAATGCTGGCAGCCAATGCAGAAAAGAGCAAAAGCAGAGTTGTCCGAGAGCTGGCTATCGTACTGGAGGATTTACAAGAGGATGGCGAAGATGCCTTGCCCTCAGATGAAGTGATAAAAGAATGGAAAGACGCCGCCCGCGACGACAGTGAAGCATGGCTGGACATCAACTACGAGGACTTCGAACGGGAACTCGATGGAAAGCAAAAAGATCAACAAAAAGGCACAGACTCAGGTTTCGGTGATGCAAAAACACAATCAGACCTGCGAAAAATTGTCTCCCGCTTCGAGGCGTTCCTCAACGACGATGATGCAGGTGCAGAAGGTGCAGAACTCGACGATATGGACTTTGACGACGACGAAGATAGTGAAGATGATAGTGAATCTGAGGACAAAGATGTCAGCTTCAACGAGGAGGAGTTTTCAAGAATGATGAGAGAAATGATGGGGATCCCTGCGACCACCGAGCGACCAAAGACCACAGCAAAGGGCAAGGCAGTAGCTAAGCCGGAGGACACCGAGTCAGACGCCCACGATGAAGAAGATGAGGAGATCAGAAAGCTTACAACCGAGATGGAAGCCGAACTGAACAAACACGGAGCCTTGAAACTGGACCCGCCGACAGAGAAACCCCGGAGATTGAAGGACAAGGGATCCGGAACAGAGACTACAGGCTTGGATGACATTGAGGAGGACAGCGAGGAAGAAGTTGATATTGACTTTAATTTGGCTAAGAACCTGCTGGAGAGCTTCAAGAGCCAGGCTGGTATGGCTGGCCCGACGGGAAATATGCTGGGCATGATGGGTTTCCAATTGCCGCGGGATGAGGACGATGGAGAGGAGGAAGAGGAGGAGCACTGGGAATCCTCACGGCGGAAGTAGGGCGTTCATATGAATAAAAAGTTCAAGGGGCTTTATATATCTTGTATGGAGCTCCATTGGAGCAACAGCATGATCTTCGCTGCGTTAGACGTGTCCCATATGTGCAAACATCCCTACCCATCCCAATTTAATAATCGCTCTCATCGCCATCATCTGACGTCGGCCTCTTTGCTGGCGACATCTCACCACTCGGACGTCTTCTCCGGGGGGCCCCTAAATCATCCAGACCATCTAGGCGTGCAAGTACATCAGTCAAGTGTTTCCTCGCAAAGAGCTCCCTTTCCCGACCGTCTCTGTGCGGTCGGTAGAACTCCTTGACCACCGCAACGACAGCATGATAGCACTCATATAATAGCAATCGAGCATGAGCATGTATCTCATCCTCGACAAGTATTGGTGACGAATTTGGGTCGTCTTGTGGGAGCGGATTGTTGAATGCTTGTCGAAAGTCGCGGGAAGGATGTTTGCTGAAGACGGAGGCAATCAGGGGATCTCCGAATATGCAATTGCTCCATTGCCGTAAACCTGTAACTTCTATTTGGTCTCGTCCTTGGGTATCCATTCTGGCTTCAAATTTGCCCACTCCGCGCTCTCTATCGGTCCCACCTTCAGATGCCTCGGAGCCATCCCCTGAATCAAAAACATCCTGGCTCTTTCGTATTGACCGTGGAAGTTTTCCCTTTTCGTTCAAATTCTCCGTAGCCCCGCCACTTTTCCTGTTCGTTTGCATCGGCCGAATGACTAAAGTATTCATATCCTCTGCAATATCGATTACAACCAGCCGAGGTTTCGTTACTGCTTCCAATAAGTTCTCGAACCGATAAAGATGCCTCCTTATAGACCCGTAACCAATCATGATAGATGAGTCCTCTGCATCGCGCAGAACGGACTCGAATAGAGCCCGGAACGCTACCGACCAGGAACTGGCACCTCTCCTGGCATGGAGACCCCCCTCAAAAGGACATAGCGGAGGAGCAGCCGGACGCGGCACCGCAAGAACATCGACAGCTAAGCCAAACCTCCCATTTGGCGAAATCTGTGTTGAGATGCAGCGGAGGAGTTGACCAATTTGGAAGTCAACGGCTTTCTGTTCCCGATGGTTGATAGGCGGTGATAGAGCGGACACTACCACACCACGGGGAGGCCGGCTTAGGTTATACTGACTCCCGTTCATTGTCCCGTGCTCAATGAGGACAGGCAAATATTCATATAAAGCTTTGGCCATCCTCTGACCGTTACCTCCCTTTAAAGAAACTTCCGCTTCCACAGAGCCAGTGCATGAAACCTCCTTTGATCCCACATGCGACTTTATATCCTTGGTAAGTCCACTTAACCACGTCAGTAAGGCAGCTTCAGCCCCAATAGATGATTGCTCGGAACGAAGCAAACGCATCACCGAAGGAGGCGGCAGAGTTAGCAACAAGCTAGAGCTGTCTGCGACTTTGACATTATACAGACGCTGGAGCCGCGGCGACGGGACTGCCTCAAGCTCCTGAACGGTCAAGCTGGGACTGACGCAGCTGAGAAGGGACCGAATAGCCTTCTCAGGCGGAGTCGCGGTCATAGAAGCGGTAGAGGGCGTAATGATGCAAAGGGGTCGGCCCGAGCGTGTGATCTTGTCGTGTGTAAGGTTGCAGTTCTGCACAACGTAAAAGGACGGCACGGAAGGACAGCGGTCGTCCCGAATAGCGCATTGGTACGACTGTCGAGCCATCGATGAGTATTTACAGGCAGCGGAAGAGCCAAATTATGTACTCAACGCTGAGCAGGTGAAAACGCAAGCGGGGACCTGTTGGGTGGGATGCTGAGGGTCGTGAAGAGGAGGAGCTTGACAGATGTAGGTGCATGCCCCCACGACGACAGATATAAGACGGCGTGAAGCAACACGACCAACTAGCCTCGACTAGGAACTAGGTTGTAATTTTCGACAGTTGGCGTCAATGCAGGGAGGAACAGAGAGAAATAGAGGCCCCGCAGGTAAACCAAGAGATAGAAGGGAGAGCAGACAGTTGGTGGGTCGGTCCATATGAAGAAATATAGCTCTTGAGCCTCAGGCGTTTGTTGGCTATATCACTCGGCAGCCACGCCTCATCATGCGGGAGTAACTGGAGATATCGAGAGCGGGCAATAAATGACGACGCGACGACCTAACCACTCCATGCCTGAAGGCAATAAGTCCGAGATGATATGCGTTTTGGAGGCAGGGGGATCGTTGACGCTCCGAGTTCGCTGACCAGCATACGGCGAATAGAAGCGAAGCCGTCCGAAAGCTAGAAAAGGAGCGGAATGGAAGGCGAGTTCCAGAAGCGATATGGATGCTCCGGGGAACCTAACGAGGCACATTGACACGTCGAGGACCAGCTCGAAGCCGCACTTCCGCTTGTGGGTGTCAGGTAGATGTTAATTGTATGCACGAGGTCAACCTGCAGAGTCTACGAGACATGGGCGAATCGCTTTGGCTACCGCCACGGCAAAGCCGAGGCAAGACTAGGCTTGGTTTGGACCGGAGAGGTTTAGGGAGAGACGCCGTCTGCGAGAGAGACGAAGCGCATAAAACGGAGGGCGGCTCTCGCTTAGTAGCTCGGTTCGAGGTTGTAGTTCAAACTCCCTCTAGGATGGTGCTGTAGGCGAGGTGGTGATCCATGTCCAACAGCCCAACACTATGCCAGTACCATTGTCTCTCATCGTGCAGCGACGGACCATTACTGGCCATGACAAAGCGAGGCCCAACGCCCGCAACGACATCATCAGGTACCTCGCATCCTGATGTCCACGTCAATTGGTCCGGCCAGAGGCCAGACTGCGGAGAAAAACTGCAGTAGAAACTGCGGTCAAAACTCCAGCCGCAAGCCCTGATTCTGGCTAAATGGTCGTGATCTGTCGACGTTGACTGAAGATGATCATGGCTGCATCGAGAAGCGAGTCGGGAAATTGATGATTGGTTGGCGCAAGCGAAACATGGATGGTGGCATTCCGCAGAACCCTGCCATGTGGGGTCGAGCTTGTGGTCATCCAACATGAGTCTCCAGCAACTGGACATCATTCATTAGCTGTTGGAAGGATCGTGTTCGAAAGTCCCTTTGCAGGGTCTCTGACGAGGTTCCTTGAAGGGGTCATGGCGGCGTAGACCCGTGGGTGGGGCACGTCATGGCGGACGATGAGGCTCTTCGGAAACCAAACCGCCATCCACATTGCCGCGGCGGGCGTAATGCCAGAAACCGATATATTTGCATTTCCCATCTCGACTTCGCAGAGTATCGTTAAAAGTATCTGCTTCGGGGATGCTGATTACTGCATTCATCCGTCACTATCTCCGGATTTAAGCTTTTGTGTCTCCTATTTAGGAACGTTCCGCGGTTCTCGACGCATTGAGCAGACAACTTCCGTATACATTGGCCTCAAGGAATGCGAACTTCCTTGCCGGTGTCGGCCCGCTTGTGCTGACCTCTGATCTTGGACCTTCCGAAACCCTCATAGGAGCAGAGCTAATTATTCCTCCATAAGCAACATATGGGTTGCTATGGTTTGTCTTCATCAGCTCCGCCCTAGCAAGTCAACCAATCCACACCCCAATACTCCAATATAACCGATGTCACTTCCCACTAGGATCTGGCTGCGTACGACCGTGCTGGCTCCATCTCCTTGGCATATCCTTGTTCGTATAGGTGCACATGCCCAGTTTGTGAAACCACCTGGCCTAACTCCTCATTTAGCCAGGCAATGTTGAGTCCAAGTTATGTGTGAAGTAATATGTACGTAGGGAACTTGACGTGTGCTCATCTGGCTGGGAGCCGTCGCTCGCTTGCTGGATTGCATCTCGGTTGGTAATCCCTTTGTTGTCTCAACCTCTTCAATGCTCGGCAGAAACGGCCGCTATTGTATGGATATAGACCTACCCCCGTTCTCCTTCAGGAGTGACACATAACCTCTGCCGCCAGTTAACCCCCAACTTAGGTCGACGTAGCGGCACCCTCGGATGGGGCGCTCGTCTTGACTTCCTCGGGTTTCTTCTCTTCCGCTCCCAACTTGTACAGCTCATTCACATTGTACCGCTTCAGCTCCTCCCACTCTTTACCATCAACAACCGAGATTCCGCAGAAAGTCTACAGACTAATCAGCTCTACGCCCAGTGATACGTCCGTACAAACGAGGGCCGCTTACCTGGTATATTTCCACCAATACGACCTTGTCCGGCTTGGTCAGGTTGACCTTGTGTTTAGGGCTGACCAGACCTGCAACCTTCTTGATCACGGCGTCGGACTTGAACGCGGTGTGATTCCGAATGTTGTGTCTGATGGCGTACTGAAACGGGGACCTGATTAGCCACCTTTAACGATGGAAGTTCTCGACTCCAAAACTCACCGTGCATGCTGACGCCGACTCCCCGTCGCCCTGCGGCTCTACCACCTTTTCGGTATCATCTCCGGCCTCGGGCTTCAACTCGAACCAGGGTTCCAGGACGGTCCGGGCCACGCGGTCAATACCGTTCTCAGTTGCTTTGTCGGTATCGAAGATGGGTGTCAAGCGGTTGATGTACTTGGTCTTTCGCTCCATTGGATCTGGGCATGCTTTGGCATCTTGGCAGATTTGGCGAACTAGCCTATCAGGCTCGATGGGATCCATGGTTTTCATGAAAAACAGACATTCTAGACCAGTGCCAACCGGAGTAAAGACCTGTCTCGTCGTTGGCTTCTGCGACTTTTTTATGCTGTCCAACTCGGCCTGAATGGAAGCTTCAATGTCGCCCTCATTCTCATCATCCTTAGACTCGTCGCCCTCAGCATCAGGTCTTTTCAGATTGTAAAGTGACTCGCCATGCTACCGTTACTGTTAGATGAAGCCATCACTATAGGGAAGGCATGTGCTGGGTCACATACGCCATAACAGAGCTCTCTGAATTCGCGCAGAGCCTTTCCCTTCATCCCCCTTGCATACGTCACCCATATCCCCGCATCGCCAACCGACATTTTAGTGCCCATCTCAACCTGCTCGGCCTGCTTGGCTTTTTGATGTGGTGTCTGCCATCTTCCTGCATTCCCTCCCTTTGTTATAATTAGCTGCTATACCCAGAAACTGGCGGAAAAACAACGCCTAAGATACTCTGGAAATGATCTCGCAGCTTTTATCAAAGTCGATTGGCGACTGCTCGGTGAAGAGGCGCCCTTACCTTGCTCTTTTTGCCCGGCGGCCCTGAGCCCCCAGGTCCTCCCTTTCTTTTGCCTGCGTCACCCATGGTTATTCAAGAATCAATGAATCCGTTAATTGCTCGAGGAAAAGCTTTTCATGCAATAATTTGCCGAATGTGAGAGTCTGAGGTCAGTGTTGTGGATATGGAAGTCAGTGCTGGGAATTTTCAAGGCCATCTGGCGTATCACGTGTGGGAATGTTTTCCTGCACTTTAATAAATGCGCAATCAAGTAAGTTTAGAATATCCTTCTTCAGCGTCAATTCAACCACACGCTCGTGATTACGAGAAGATGTTATGAACCAGTTATCCGTTAATTATCCTTTAGGCTTCCAAGAAATCTATTTACATATTATTTTCGATTGAGACAACCGCCAAGGTGAGTCCAGTCACGCGAGTCTCGGGTTCTCCAGTGCTCTCAAGTATCAAAACGCCCCATTAACCAATGCTGTCTATTCCAACTTTGCGTTGTTCTTGGCGCTCGCCTCTGCAGTCATGATAAGAGCACGGGGAGCGTCCTGCTTGGGCATGTAGAGCTCCACAAATTGGAGGCAATTTGCGGCCGCGAACTTCTCGTCGGTGAGTAGCTCGTTAAGCGCATCCTTAGTCTTGATTTGGAAGGTCTTGGAGGTTTCAGAACCACCAAACACATCAATGAGGTCCTTGAACTTCCAGTTGTTGATGTCGTTGTACTCAGCCTCCATTCCGTGGATGAACCGCTCAATGGTAAAGCCGTCGTTGCAAATCACGAAGCTATTGGAGTTAGCAGAGCTCAGATATTGGGAATTAGGGTATGCACTTACATGATAGGGTTCAACTTGTGACGGATCATGGTGCTCAATTCTTGGGCTGTGAGCTGGAAGGATCCATCGCCAACGAAGAGGATAGTTCGCCTGCCATTTCCAGCATCCCTAGCCGCCATTGCAGCGCCCTGGCAAGCACCAACTGACCAGCCGATGCTGCCCCAGAGAACCTGGCTGAGGGCGGTGACGTCGGCGGGGAACTTGGTGTCCCAGATGCCAAAGTTGGAAGTTCCAGTCTCGGTGACGACGACATCCTTCTCCTTCAAGAACTCTCCAACGCGAGGCCAGAACCAAGCCTGGGTAATGGTCTGCGAATCATCGAGGTTCTCCGTCACTTCATTCTCAACTACTGGGATCCTTTGCTTGGATAGCGTTTCAGGGTCAATCTTGTCGATGACCTTTCGTAGCACACCCCTCATGCTGACGCCAGGGTATGTGGAGTATCGAACGACGCAGTGAGTGCTGTGGAAGTCGATGGTGTTGAGCTGAGATGTGCGATAAGAGAAACCGGCAGTGTTGAAATCGCTCTTAAGTGCTCCGATGGTCAAAATCAGATCTGATGACTCGACCATGTCCTTGACCTGGGGAGGATAAGAGCCCTCGCCGGCATATACACCGCCGTAGTTTTCATGGTATTCGTTGACAGCACCCTTGCCCATGGGAGTTACGAACACGGGGAGATTGGTCTTGTCAACAAGCTGGTGAACCTCGTCAACTACTCGATGGCGAACGGCACAAGCATCAACAAGAATGACTGGGTTCTTCGCAGCGGAGACAGCCTTGAGCACCTCGTCAACGACAAAGTCCTCCTCTTCGGGCTTGTTCGCGGGCTCAGACATATCAATGGGAGTCTCGAGCCTGGCGCCCTCAACCTTTTTCTGGACCATATCGGTGGGGAGCATGATGTAGACGGGTCGCGACTGAAGCCAGCAGGCACGTAGAGTCTGGTCAATCTGCTGGGCAATCTCGCTGGGGTTGTTGAGCTTGGCCACAGCGCAAGAGACCTTCTCGCTCATGTCTGCGAAAACGTTGAAGTCGCCATTGCCGAGGGTGTGGTGCAGCAGCAAGTTATCGCGCTGAGAGATGGTGGACGGGCAGCCCACAATGTGCACAACGGGGATGTGCTCCGAGTAGGCGCCGGCCATGCCATTGATGGCAGAAAGTTCACCGACACCGAAGGTGGTGATGAGAGCGGCGAGCTTGCTAACTCGCGCATAGCCATCAGCAGCGTAAGCTATGTATCGTTAGCTGTCATTCTTGGACGGGAATAGCGGCAGAGATATATGCGGGTGTGCCAAGGTGGGGTTGGTGATGGTGACATGAAGTCACCATGAGAAGAAACTCACCAGCATTAAGCTCGTTGACGCTGCCGACCCACTTCAAACCGCAGGCGGGGAGGTAATCGAGGGCAACAAGATTGTAATCGCCTGGAACGCCATGGACAGATCGTACGCCGCACTCGTTGAGTCGCCTGAACAGGTACTCGGCCACGTCGACGGGCTGTTCCAGCGATGAAGCCCTGCTTGAAACGGACATTTTGATGTGTGAGTTGATTCGAGATCTTGTGGGTTTGTTATTATCAAGATAGGGATGAGAGAAGTCTCAGGTATTACGGTAGGCCAGTGAAATCAATGGATGATGAGGGCAGAGGAGGAGGAGGGGGAGGTGGTGGTAGTGGTGAAGATATTAGGATGGTTGCGAGGTGGAGAGGTCGAAGCTTCTTACGATGGAGTGTGTAGCTATCCACGTGGGATTGGAATGGAAGATGCAGAATGAAGACCGAAAAGTAAGACAGGAGCGAACGCTGAGCGGGATATATATAAACAGCAGCAACCTCGTTTTCCCTCCCCAAACAAGGCCCCTTACATGCACCCTCCCGTAACCGTCGACGTTCCAATCGGCGAAACGGGCTTCATCTGATGGATCACAGCGCACTTGCGCAGTCGGAGCTCTGCGGCGACATCTGCAAGATCACGGCACTGGCCAGGATAAGGGCAGTCGAGGGCCGTCTCATCATCACCATCTCTGCCCTAGGCCCCTAGACTCCCCTACCTAGTCGACGCCTTCTCCCGTCCCGGCGGTGGTGGTACATAGTGGTGTCAGGCAATGCCAGCCCCGGCGCATCGCCATCGCCCGTTCCCGATATGGCACAGCGGTAGTGATGTAATGGGGGTCCTGGACAACGGACCAGCGCCCCCCCTCTCCTCTCTCTGACCCCCAACAGCGCCAACAATCATATGATCCAAGGTTGTTGCGAGCCCTAGCAGCCGTCAACGCCCGCCGATTTGCAATAATAACCCTGGGAATAAACAGCAGTCAAAAACAATTCCACTAGTGAGTCAATTGGCCGACTGGGCTCTACGCCCCCCCAAAAAAAGACGAGAAAAAGCAGGCTCGGTGCTCCATTGAAAACCGTGCCTGTTTTCTGTCTAAACCGGGTTCGCCGGCGTGTGGCCGAGCGACCGCCGGCCGGACCACTCATGGATCCGGATAGCTCCCTCGACACCTTGTTTCCTCAATTGCGACAAGTGGCAGGGAAAAACGAGATAACCAGCAGTTATCGAGCAGTCGTCAGCATTCACTGATCAACAGCGGTAATGGATGTCCGCGATTTTCTGCAATGCAGCCGTCTTCGTATTGCGCTGCATCACCATCTCCGGAAGGGTTAGGATTGTCACGGGATTGTCACTCTCCTTTGCTGCAAAGCTGTCATCCTCCTCTGGTGCAAGTTGCGCCCCTCCTCTGTTGCCAACGTTGCTACTGCTACTGCTACTGCTACTGCAAGGCATATTTCGCAAGGGTAGGTAAGGGTAAGGTAAGGTAAGGTGTAAACTGCACGCCAACCAGTTCGCAACGGGCAAAGGGCGGGCCGGTAGTTGTCAGATCATCCTTATCGTAGCGGAGCCTCCGTCCAAATTATTCACCCATGATCCTAACCATAAGAGAATATCCATACCTTAGGGCTCTATCAGACCTGTCAACTACCAACCGACCAGTCAAGACCTAGATCCCCTTGCAACCAGGGCTGCCAGCTTGACAAGGCTTACCCGGAAGGTCTCGGTGTTTCATACGCTGGAACAGGCCCCTTATACGTGCTATTATATAAAATTGTGATGAAATCGTGAGAAGAGATCTTCTAATGGTTCACGCCATGCATGCTATGCTTCTTAGGCTAAACATCTCGCCATGTCAATGCCATGAGCTGCCGTGCCCTGCCGAGCCGTACTCCGACGCCAGATCCATGCATCGAGCTCATCGAGCTCATCGAGTCCACCGTTCGGTGAGAGGCTCGGTCTCGCTGTTAGCTATTGGGTCTTCTACCCATCCATGCCTTTTTCTGTACAACATCCGTCTAATCCAATATCATACAATCCATATCATACAACCGACCAGTCGGTGTAGCCCTAGGCCAGGGCGTAGACCCGGGACCCCGAGTGCCTCACCTTCGTATGCCGAACCTAGCCTCTGCTACCCTCCCTCAACTATCAACACTGATAGCAAGGCTCCAGTTCCGACGTGTGATAGCTCAAACTCCCTGTTCGGTCCCCTTTGATATCCAATTCCTAATCGCATCGCCCATCTTTCCACCCTGTCCGCCATCTCTCCTGCCACTTGGAGCAATCAAATTCCGGCTTGCCCAGCTTGCGATTAACATTGTTATGCGCACCGCAGAGCCACTGCCCAAACTCCTCCCGACTGCCCACCTTGGGCACATCCTTCTTGATGTAGCCCTGGAAGTCCTCGGCACATACCCAGCATGGATAGAGCTTCGCGAACAAGCCGACGAAGCTGAGCAGGTCCGATTGCTGGCCTCGGTTGGGGCTCTCGGGATATTGCGCTGCTATAGAATGTAGAAGTGTCCACGTACTCCGGCCCAGAGTCTCAACGTCCGGGGGGCAGTCGGCCGGCGGGCCCTTCGTTCGAGAAGCATCGCCCTTGATCGTCTCCTTGGTCTGGGCAGCCCATGCGGCAAAGGACGTGCAGTTGCGACACCTGAATAGCGCCCGCAGGCGGCACCCGTTAGCCATACGATGTAGATACCGACAATACCATGTCGTGGACTCACGGCTTCCCATCCGGGCCCAGCACCACTCCCCTGGGAATCTTCTTGGGCGCCGCAGCAGAGCCTCCGGGTGTCGCAGCAGGGGTCGTGGCGGCACCACTGGCATTGGTGGTGGTATCTCGGTCGTTGGCCATGGCGCCACTCGTCGTAACCAGACTTATCAAGTAAACAAGATTAAGGAACAGAGGAGGGAGAAAAAAAGAGGGCTTCTGGGCCTTCAAAAGCCTTAGAGATCCGTCTCAAGCCGCAGGGCGTGGTGTGACGGTAATTTGTCAGCTCCCAGAGAGTCGGGATCAGGTACGGGAGCCGGGAATAGGTATCAAGAGATCTCGGTAGCTCAATCGATAAAAAAAGAAGTTCTTAGACCCATGGACCCTCGTTATCGATAAACTAGGTTCCGTGACGCCATTTCCACATTTAACATAGTACAGGCTCCCGGAGCCCCACTGCCTCACATCCGCCGATCGTCACGCCGTCAATCTGATGATTCGAACATTTGACCCATTGAAATCTTTTCCTTTGCAACAATCGCAAGGCCCAATTGCACCGAGCCCACGCGCTGATGGCTCGAGGCGCAATTCGCCATGACTTCTGCGCAATCGCAATCAAGTGAGGACCCGGTCATGACCATACTGGACACGAAGGACTCGATATCTCCGGCAGCCAGGATCTCGACGTCGCCGGTGCCGGTGCTGCTCCTCAAGACAAAGTCGAACCCCGGCGACTCGTACGAGGAGCTCTTATCTGCACCTCACCATGATGGCTTCACCTTTGCGCCGTGCTTTGTCCCAGTGCTCCTGCACAATTTCGACGATGCGGGTATGAGCCAGGTCCGGCAGCTGCTCCGGGACCGCCATATTGGGGCGCGAGGTGATCAGCGTTACGGCGGCCTTATCTTTACCTCCCAGCGCGCCGTCGAGGCATTCACACAGCTGGTCGAGGAGGGCCATGATGATGCTTCGTGGCCGTTTCTTCAGGACGTCCCCGTGTACAGCGTCGGGCCCGCGACGACCCGGGCACTGAAGGCCGTATCACAAACGCCGGGCTTGCAGATATTCGGCGAGCATACTGGCAATGGTGCAACGCTAGGGCCCTATATGCTCGAACACTACGGCGAGTGGTACCGCGGCCGACCGACGAAGCCTCCATTGCTGTTCCTCGTCGGTGAGCAGCGGCGCGACATCATCCCTAGGACGCTCATGAATCCTGCACTTCCGGACGACAAGCGCATCGAAGTTACCGAGACGGTCGTATATGGCACGGGCGTCATGGAATCGTTCCCCGCCGATTTCGACCGAGTGCTCGAGGAGACACGGGAGAGCGAGACGAGGTGGGTTGTGATATTCTCGCCTACGGGATGCGATAGCTTTCTGCGGGGGCTTGGCATGCTAGATGTTGAGACGGGCAAAGTCAAGCCGGGGAGTCGGGACGGGAAAACGTTCATCGCGACTATTGGACCGACGACAAGAGACCATCTCAGGACATTTGGACTTGAGCCTGACGTTTGCGCAGAGGCACCAAGTCCTGAAGGGATTTTAAAGGGCATCGTAGAATACATGTCACAACAGAAACGAAAATAAAAGGCACATCAAAGTTTATCACGGGGCGATCAACCTCGAACATGCCAAATCATAAATCACAAGCGTTAGCGTTAATAGGCTTTGGTAGAGTGTGTCGGGAGTATCAACTCCGGGTATCGTTATGTCGCTAGTTACCCTAGTCGTAATTGTCGTGTTTGTTTGTTCTTGAGGTTGCCCACCTCTCCTAGAGCCCCCGACTCCTCTATATATCCCTATAAGACCCTTTGGGAGCCCCGACGGTTTCGATTTTGCTGTGTTTTTGCCCAAGACCTTGTATTCCCATGTAAAAGAGTGGAATCGTACCAACCTACCAGACGCCGTGCTCCAGTAACCCGAGACCAGAACCAAAGACCCTTCGTTAATCAGTTTCATGCATTGAGTAGCCAGCTCAGACGCCCATAACCCAAAGTTCCACGCCCAGGATGCCGAACTTGGTACCCTCGTCGCTTAAAGGCTCATTACCGAAGGTCTCGCACCTCGAGCTATGACCAATATTGAGAGAGTCGTCCAACCAGAGTCCATAATGTCCACCCCCGGAGCCGACACTCAGAAATCCCGACTCGCAGTTCATGCAAAAGTCGTTCAAACCACTGTATGGGAACGCCTTGAAGCGGATCGTCTCGCTTGGTGTCGGAGATTGGCTTCGAGAGCTAGGCCGGCTGGTAGAGGGAGGCGGTGCTAGGGTTGTATTCCGGGTCATGTCTGTGGTGTCGGCGGATGGGGGTAGGGGTAGCAGATTAAGCATGGAGGCGCGCCAGAGGAAACATTCCCCATTGCCGAAGTAGCTGTGGGCAGGATGAGGGTATTCTGAAAGGTATGCGCCGAAGGTCTGTAGTCAGTTAGCCTTATATCCTAATGAGAGCCAGGTTATATCCCCCTGTTTAAACTCACCCCGCCTTCTTGGTCTTTGACAACCAGCACAAATCCAGCTCGCTGACCTTCAAACTGTCGACATCTCTGGTACAGTGTAGATAAACTGGCTCCATCTCGCTCCAAGCTGTAGGTCAGGTACCAATCATCCACGATCCGTAGTCGCTCCGGGATCATGGTACGAATCTCCTCCGCAACGCCATTCGTCAGCAGCTTGGCTGAGTCGGAAGTATTATCACGATAGCCATGCAGCACTAACGGGTCGAGCGGCGGTGGACGAAACGGGCTTGCAGTACGGCGCACCGGAGTGAAGACGCCATTGATGCCATCCTTGGGAAGTTGCTGGTTCTGCTCGTCGTAGGCAGTGTCAGCCTGGCTTGGGAAGTGCGAGTCTTCGCTAGAAAAACGCCGGATCAAGCCAGTCCACATGTTGGTGATGTAGGAAGCGGAGGCACGGTTGGAGTTGGTGGGAGTTTGAACGCCGGAGGAGGAGGGCGTGTCGGGGGAGTGGTTGCGGTCGGGTGAGATCATTGGGATGGAGGGAGAGAAGCGGTGACGTTTAGGGCTGGTTCTGCTAGGTTGAGTAAACGAGCGACGGGGACGAGCTGATGAGCATCGAGGAGAGTTTGGATCTGAGACATCGGAAGACGGAGCATCCAATCTGTGGATAAGAGGAAGTAAAGCGTTATGGTGGAGGGATTGGGGGAGCGTGGGCCTAGGACCTGGAACTGGCCTGGCACCTCTTCATACGGTGTACAACCTGCTGACGTAGTTGCACGCTCCTCAGGCATTCTTTATACCTGAAGCCACCAACCTTACCGCCTTTGGTTGGGCTTCAGTGCCGCTAACCGTGCAATAGGGCTGGGCTAATTACGAGATATCTGGATCGCTGGTGAATGACTGCTATTCATCATCCAGTTCCTTCATGATGATCATGAACAAGGGCTGGACATAGACACTTAGTCTCAATTATCAGACCACGACACATCTGCCCTCCTGGTCCGTCCTCCTGGGTGCTATGCTCCAGATTGTATCATCCCTCGTCAGCCAATCATTTCGTCACCCAATTCCTGACCTGCAACCATCAAGATGAAGTCAACGTTACTACCCGTTTGCACATGCGTTGGATGTTGTGCAATCAATGAAGATCAAGGCCATTCAATGGATCCCAATCATGACCCTAACGCCCACATCTAGATAAAAATTTTTTTTTTTTGATGCAGTTGTTTGTACTGTAGTCAAGGAACAAAGAAATTGACATATTCATTCCACTTAGCCATCCATCTGATTCCATCCAAGTTTCACCTATACGGGGTACCTGCTTCCTTCTTCTTGCAGCCCATATTTTCAACAACTAATAATAGGTGGGCGTAGTGATTGTACGTGTCTATCTGATATCATCTCCAAACTCATCGCCTTTGAACCCCGTCCAGGAATAGCGACGCCAGCTCCGCTACCCCTCCAATCGCGTATCGATCTGGAATTATCGCATAATTTCTTGGTAAATAAGCTGCTTGAGCTGCTCTTTGCTCAAGTTATCCTTGTGCTTGTCGAAGTCAAAGAACTCTTCGGGAATTGGTGGAGCTGTAGGCTCGTCCTCGGGGTCGTGGTATGGCTCGAGGTAAGGGTGCTTCAAGGCCTCCTCAACCGTAATGCGCTTAACCGGGTTGAAAGCCAGGAGCTTTTCCAAGAGGTCCAGCGCCAGATCGGATGTCTTGGGGAACAGAGTTCGGAATGGCACCTTCTTCTTGAAGGGTAGCGATCGGATGTACTCTCGGGCTCGTCGCGACTTGATGCCATAATAATCTTCCATAGTTGGCGTGCCCAGGACGTCCAAAATGAGTGTCAACTGGTGGTGGTCTGGATTCTGTTAGCTATAGTTCGAAAAGTTCCACAAAGACGTCAAAACTCACAATCCTTTCCGGGAAAGAGGGGCTTTCCGCTCAACATCTCTGCCAGAATGCAGCCGACTGACCATACATCGATAGCTTTGGTGTACTCCTTGAATGTCAACATGATCTCGGGGGCTCGGTACCATCGGGTTGCAACGTATTCCGTCATGAACCCTGAGTTGTCTTCCTGAGAGGCGGCCGATCGAGCAAGACCAAAGTCGCATACTTTCAAATCGCAGTTGGCGTTGAGGAGGAGGTTCGAAGGCTTCAGGTCACGGTGCAAAACGTTGGCTGAATGCATCGCCTTGAGTGCACGCAGTGTCTGGTAAATGAAGTACTGACAGTGGTCGTCAGAGAGATCCTGAGTGCGGATCACCCGGTGCATATCCGTCTCCATCAATTCCTGCAGAAGGCGTCAGCTCTGGATTCCCCAATGCCAAGGCTTGCCGAACTTCACTTACCTGAATTAAGTATACTTCGTTAAAGGACTCATAATTCCGAGGCTTTTGAATGTCGAGAATCGAGATGATGTTCTCGTGGTTGAAGTAGCGCAACAGCTTCATCTCTCGAAGCGTTCTCAAACAGAACATGGAATGGTCGAAGGGTGTGATCTTCTTAATGGCCACCTTTTGGCTGGAAGGCTTGTGGATTGCCGAGCTAAGAGGTATGAGCACAGAATAGGCTGACGGGGCGATCAAGCTCGACTTACCAAACCACTCCGTATGCGCCCTCACCAACTACATCCTGAATATCGTACTGCTCGCTAACATTGAACGAGATCTTGCGGGATCCCGCAGGATTAGGGGGCTGCGTGCGGGACATGTTTGTAGACTGGTGTGAAGGAGAGACGAATTGATTCCGACGATTGAGAACTGGGTCGTGGTTTCCGCACCAGAGCGGGGGGTTTTTGCGTCGGAGGAAGATATAACGGGTGTGTTATAAAGCCAAGGCGCAAGAATGCAACCACACGCACGACCTTTCTCCAGTTCGCTTGAGAATGTAACTCCACCGGCAACAATTCCTTGTGCGACTAAGCAGACTTGGACCACAACCGGCTCGACGAAGACTTAATGTTCGAGTTGACGCGATTGATGTACTGGCAGGCAGATGACGGGCGATGGGTCGAGAGCGAGGAGGGGAGGTTTATGCTCGTGATGGCCGGGTGAGCAAGGTAATGGTTCAGCTCCGCTCGGGCCCTGTGGTCCTGTCGCTCAACGGTGGCTGCCCTGGCACAAAGGGGATCGTATTGTAGCTAATGTGGGGAGGTTGGCCCAAGTTTCAGTCGGTTCGCCGTCGCGTGCGGTGAATGAGAAAGCGATCGCAATAGTGATTCAAGGTGATTAATCACAGTCTGCTAGAGGGCCAGGGGTTAGTTATCAGGATTAGGAGGCGATTCTCAGAACAGAGACATGAAGAAATGAGGTCAAAGGAAGTGGCTCTGGCTATTACGCAATGCCTCCTTTGATTCTTTCGACTTGAGTATTGAAAGAGGAACCAATGTGACAAGCTGGGAACAGGCAACATATGACGACTTGTCGCGAAGGGTAGAAAAGTGCATACAAAGGTTTCCTCCGTATTTCCAGAAGCCGCAACGGTGTCAAATATAATTCCGAACGCCACGTAGAACTGACTTCAAACGGATATAGTAACCTCAGTTTGGGGCTCGTTCAGGGCAGATGAAAGCTCCTTGAAGCTGGACCAGATGTTTCTGGTTCCTGTTTGATCTTCAGGAGGGGTAATCCGCACGCACCTGGGTCTGGACCTCTCTTGGGCCGTGGAGGGGGGTACAGTCTAATCCCCTCAGCGCTATGCCCCGCTTGATGAACAATGAACCGCAGCTGAAGAGGGTTAAATATCGCGTCGCCACAGGCGTATAAAGAAAATACAAATGTAAAAGGACGAAGCGAATATCTGAACGAGCCAGAAGGAGGAGATAATATCGCGACAAGGCTCGGCTGGGGGCGAAGATGCTGAAGGGAAGTTGGGGAAGGCAGAGCGTCAAGAGGAGGAGGGACAAGGAGATGCATGAGACGACAACAGGCCCCTGGTCACCTCCGCTGTCCGTTACGGTACGGTAGGGGTCCAGGGCTCCCTGGTTGGTGGATCGAGGGGCCTAAGCCTCGCAGTTAGTCGAAATTGAGTTTAGCTTGCAGCCCAAGACCCGACCGTTTTAAACCGGACGCTTTTCTTTGGATTCACTTCGCATTCCTCATCAACTTTCACGATGCTGATGAAATAGGACGACATCATACGGTTTCGTGATAAAACAGACCCAAGGAAGGACAAAAACTACTGGCCGCTGTTGCCGACGCGCCAGTAGCAGCTTTGAAATCACATTCGCCAAGATTAGAACCATCACATTTTGTCCATGATGCATCCCGTCCCAGGCGGCTACACCCATCAACCCATCCCAATACGTCTTTCTCATTGCCCAACTGGGACCGCCCCCAAGAGCTCCAGCAACGCCTCTCGCGTGTCTCAAGACATCGGATAAGCTAAGAGCTCCCGAACCCCCCCAATTGCGGTCGGTTTAGCTACAATAGAGCTTGCCCTGCACAGCCCGAGCCCACTTCTGACGGTATCCTGGCTCCGAGCTACAGTTTCACCATCACCTCCAGAAACATGCCACAGACCCCACGGCTCCCATACTACTCTGCCGCCCGACAAAGTCCCTTCACTTCTTCGGCCATTGAAAACAGCAAATGCAATCGACCTTAGATAACGTGCAATCAATATCATGCACCAGCACCTCCCTATTTCCCTTCTTCTGCTCTGCCAGTGGCCGAAACCGCATCACCAGGCCAAGGTCAAATAGCACGGCGCCTAATTGTCCGTCTCATTGGCCACCGACATGTTCCTTTTACCTACTGGGCGCGTGTGTTTCACACCATTGGCGGGCCGCCCTACGACGGTGTGTGACAGCCTAGTACCAGGGATCGGGTCAGGGCGACGGTGACATGGATACAGGCTTTGATACAGGTCGCAAGCTCAAAAGTGGATGTCCTGGTGCTCAGCTGCTGGTCGCATCGATCTGACCTGGTGTTGGTGTTGGTTGAAGGTTCTATTAATAGGTCGGGCTGGACCTAGCGTCCATTGCGACTCTAACGGAGAGCTTTCCTAGCGTTATGTTAATACAGAAGTGCGTGAGAAACGGTAGGTGTTGATCATTAAGGCAGAGAACGGCCTTTGCGAGTGAGCATGCCGATCTCTAGTCGCAGTGTTCGAGCTTACCTTAGGCAATCAAGGTTGAAAAGACTCCTCAACTCTATAATTGTAACGGCATCTAAAAGCAGTTACTACATTTTATTTAGTCACCATTTTCTGGTGTTGGGGCCGTACCTACACAGCGGCGAAAGAATGCTTCGTAGGCCCGATCGTGGGTACCTTGAATACCAATGTCTTACCCTGATTCACAATACCTCCCATCCTGGGCCTTACTTTAGGGCTCATCGCAATCAATAAAAGAGTTAGATTGTAGTTTTAGGGATTAGTTTAAGAGTGGTTCAGGTATGAGGTATTATCGCATATCATTCGTACCTCATACCAATGATTTGAAGTCGGCTCTACATTCTTTTACCCATTTGAGCATTGCCTAATGCCTTTCATGGTTGCCTCGTGGCTGCTGCCTCTCATAGGCTGCTCTTGCATGTTGCTGATGGGTTATGCCATAGCTGAAAACATAAGGATGCTATTGAATGCCACACTGCTTCAACCAGTTTATCAACAGGTTATCCTGTCTGACAATCGAACTTTCTGGTCTACCTTGATTAAACATATGCGACTGGACCAAGCCATCCATCTTCCTCCCCCTTCAAACTGACCCGGTACTACAACGAAGAAATCACTTTGAATCAAGCCATATACCCCTGTTTCGCATGGAGACGAAGCCGTTAATTCCTAAGCTAAGATGGCATCAGAGCGGGCTTTGCAGGCTTACCTCGGCGGACCGTAGGAGGATATCGCCTGTCCTAATTCCCATAGCCATGGCGATAGAATTACGGACGTAGTCGATCATTACATATGGTGTCTCCCCTATGGTGAGCGGGAGGCATATTACAACTCTCTTCAAGTGGACGAACAGGAGCAAATCCAAGCCAAGATGCGCCGCGTTGACTGGATTCGCCGCGAGATGGAAAGATCGGATGAGAAATCACAACTTCAAAATGTTCAACATAGTCTCCAGAAATGGAGGCGGTTACGCCAACTTGCCCCGCGATGTACCCTCGATCAGAAGGGGGAACAAAGAGATTATGACCAAGCAGACGATGACTTGAGTGCTCCCCCACAAGCATATGAGAAGGATCCTGATGACTTTGAACCATATGATGCCGATTTCGACACCTTAGCTCATATCATCATTTCCGATGAGGACGGCCACGGTATGACAGATAAGCAGACTCACCCAGATGCGCCGGCACAGCACGTATTACACGGAGAGTTTCCAAATCAGACTATTCCTGTGGAGACGCTGTTGCGAGACCAAGCCGTCAACCCCTTGACGAGGAAGGACGCAAGCGAAGGCGCACTGAAGATACGATATTTCCACCTCCCTGCCAATAATATGTCGGTAAGCATAATCTCCGACCTGCATTCTCAAACATTTTACTGAACTGGCACCATACCTAGTGGGTCCAGGTATTTCTCCATCCTAAATGTTTAAAATGGTAGGATATGGTTGCGAGACTTGTATAGGAAGCGATGTCGAGATACTTTAACGAGAGCTCTACCGAATTTGACCAACAAAACAAGCGCGCAAAGCGAAGAACACCGGCCAACAATGTTTTGAGATATGAGCTTTGGCAGGGCCAGCAAAGCACGAGCGAAACAACCGATTTTCCACTAAAGGACTTGCGTCCTCTATGTCATATTGTATCTTCAGGTGAATCTTTCCCCCAAAGGACTAAGACAGGCTGTATACTGATCTCAAGATAGGATTCCCAGCAAGTGAAACCCGTGCTTCTAAAAACATTGCCCTTTATGTGAGCATTGATGGCTTATTCCTAATAACGCATAAGTGTTACTGACCGCGGAAAGATACCGTATCTACATTGGGACACGGAGACCCAACTTAAGCGAATTGCGAAGAAGATATACCGAACCTACGAACTGTGCATGTATCTTCGCGAAACTCACGTGCCTGAACTAGAATGGCCCTCTCCAGCGCCCTCTTTCGAGGCGTTTTCAGAGAGCAGAAGGCGCAGAGGTTTGGACTTAACAAACTTCACTGCGCCTTTATCACGGCAGGTTATCGGCCGCAATACCCTTGGTCAGCTGCTTTATGATGCTGCCGTTTTGTATGTAGAGTTACAAAACTTCAGAGATTCGAAACTCATTGAAGATTATATGGAAGGGAGAGCACCCATGCATACACGAAGGACTCCTCACCAAGCATATTGCTGGAGCAACAAGTACGCCGATGATGCACTTCAACGTCAAACGCAGGTCAAAGATCAAGTTTCAACAACAATCGCGCATTTAAATGCCACAAACAAGACGATAATGGTCGATCAGCTATGGCTTTGGGTGCTTGATAGTTCAACTGTTCTTAGTTGCTTCCCTTCACGATATGGGGTAGATAAGGACAACGACACTGACATCCATAGGGCACTGCGAAGACGACTTGCGGAAGAAAACCAGGATGGTTGCATAGGTTCAGCATATGAGCTTAGCTTGATTATTATGGATGAGTGCTGTCATAGCCTGCTGGATCCCGCAAGGCTGTATCCAGGGCAACCGCCGGTCCTCAAAACACTATCGCAAACTCTTAACAAAGTGGTGAGCCATCCATACCCACATTAATGCATCTTCATTTTCGACTTGCCATTAAGTCAGGGGCTGGAACTATTACTGACGTCGAATAGGAGCATCGTCAGAGACTAGTACTTCGAAATGCGAAACGATTAGCTGAGCTTCAGTTTATTATCGCAAGTCAAAACCCGGGAGAAGTTAATCCATCGATTCTAGGAAATATTTCCGTGGAATCCGATCTTCAGCAGGAAACGAATAGTGTCATTGGAGAGCTAGAAGCCATGATTCACGTGCAAAAAATCCAGCTCCAGATGATACGAAGGTTCCAGCAGAACGTGGAGACTCTTCTGAGTCGCCACGAAAGTGAACAGATGAGAAACGAGGGAGCCAATTCCCAGAGGCATTCTGTCAGTTCTCCGGATGACGACGAGGCTTGTGGCCCTAGGCCTGAGCAGTTCAGGTTGAAAGCGAATAGCATCCTCCAAAAAGCTCAAGATCAATTTGACGGGCTCAAGGAAATGCACGAAATTGCAGTCCGGATTTTCAGCAGCGTATGATTCCAACACTCTCCAAATGACCTGTTTGAACTTTACTTACGGATATTATGCAGATCGAGCAACTAATCTGCTTCAAAACCCAACAAGCCACCGCTATTCAAGCAATGCAATCTGTATGGCTCAGCCGAAGTTCTGTACAACAGGCCCGAGCGATCATGGCGTTCACAGTTGTAACCATTATATTTGTAAGTGCTTCTCTTCGACTGCCATGGATACCGTGTTTTGGCTACTTCTGATGGAGGATCATTACCGTGTTAGGCTGCGTGATGCGATCATATATACTAACATGCGAGTTATCTAGCTTCCATTGGCGTTCATGGCAGCGGTATTCGGAATGAACAACGATTTCTTGGGCGATAATTCGATGAAGTTTGGCTACCAGATCAAGTTAATATGTGAGCACCTTAGAACCAAGGTTCCGGAGGCCCTTACGTTCTAATTACTGTGGCAGTTGCTATTTCTATCGGGGTTGTCAGCTTCATCGCCGTACTCGTCCGCTGGGATATCTACAGTCTTGTTTTTGGCTGGCTCATATATCCCCTTTCATCCCTCGCATTCGCATTTGTAGTTACGAAAACTAGGATATATGATGTATGGATGAGTATCGAGCAGTTCTTCACTCGGTGTAGTACCCGTGGAACCGATGGTAAAGTCCAGGAGATGTACCTTGAAAGGAGGCATGATCGTCGACAAAGGATTAACCAAAAACGTCAGGCGGAGATTTGGAGACGATATGCGTCGAATTGATTTCATCTCTCCCCGGCTATCCTCCTCCTGCTACCCAGATAGCCTGCCCATGCTGTGATTGGATTTATGGCACCGTTCTCGTTCACCGCCCGGCTGACAACTAGACTATGAGGCTGAGTTTGTCCTTTATCTACAGACTCAATATGAGAACAGAGACACATGCTAAGACTGAATATTTCTGTCAATTGTAATTACAGGAGCAGCTCGAGTATTTCGTTCCTTGAAGGGAACCTGCTGGGCTTCAGGTCAACCACCTCCTGATGTAGAACCATCTTAAGTACCTGGATACTGCCTAAGGCCCTTCAATATGGTTAAACTTTTACTACCCCCCTCCCCCCCTTCCTCTCTAGCTCTATCCTAAATTACGCTTGCCCTCTTCAAGAGTCTACGACTTCTTCTCCAGCCGCTAACCCGTCCAACTCTTCTTAATAAAGTCAACTGTTGATTGTCCTTAACATGATCACTCTGATCCGGCACTGCTGGTCAACTTGCTTTTGTCGCATGTCCGTCAAACGCGGCCGCACAGATGTGACTTAGCGCTTTCGATATATCGAAGTTGCCTCTGCAGCCTTTCTCTGTTGCTGGCTAATGAGATAAAGTAGCATGCCAAAAGGTTGCAGATTTC
This sequence comes from Nectriaceae sp. PG4201, assembly GCA_023628695.1. Taxonomy (NCBI): domain Eukaryota; kingdom Fungi; phylum Ascomycota; class Sordariomycetes; order Hypocreales; family Nectriaceae; species Nectriaceae sp. PG4201. The sequence goes on along the minus strand of JAMAKE010000046.1, from coordinate 180,324 downwards.
ACAAAGTACTCCTTTCTTATCGCTTGCAACCCTCTTTGTGTATTAAGCAAGCACCAGGGACGTGCCCTTGGTGGGCATCGTACATGTATCCCCCAATCCCCCTCTACGTTCAAGTTAGATTAAAAAGGCGGTGTACTTAAGGTTGAGTAAATTGAGGGACCGGGTCGTTTGGTAATTCGTATTGTATAAATCTACATTCATTTTCCATCTTTGTAGTATTGGCTGCCTGCCTGCATGAAGAAGTGCAATTTACGAATTTCTGGCGAATAAAATATCCCACACGAAACGATAGTCCAACAAGAAGTGGTCGGATTGGGTAGCAACACTTTATGGCCAGCTTGGCAAGCCATGCGATTTAGTATGATTGTATGCTGAGCTAACTGCTTGCCATCGAGGGAACTCGCTCCTGTCATCTTTCCGAGTCAACTTACCTCTTTAGACGTCTGTGTAGTAGTTTGTCTCCTTCATCCATCCTCTCCAGTAACCATGAGACTGCTCGAAAACTATAGCCTAGAACTGAAGACGTTCAGCGACGAGGCCATACCCAAATATGCCTTTCTTTCCCATACGTGGAACAGGCCGGGGGAAGAGGTAGATTTCGCCGACATTTCTTCGGGGAAGGTAGGGGGGCAGTGGCCCCAAAGAATCACATCTAAAAAGGGATTCTCCAAATTGAAGAGGGCAGCTGAAGTTGCGTTGGAGTATGGGTACGGTTTCATCTGGGTTGACACTTGCTGCATCAACAAAGAGAGCAGCCAGGAGCTTCAGACAGCCATCAATTCAATGTTCAAGTGGTATCAGGAGTCGGAAGCATGTTTCATTTACTTGGACGATTTTGAATGGAACTTGGACGTCAATGGGTTCGAGTACGTCTCTAGTCTGGGAGGCGAGGTACGTCTTGGTCAATTTCCATCGTCACCTCTTTTTAACATACAAACAGGAGTTACCTTGGGAAGACAGATTCAAGCAATGTCGTTGGTTCAAGCGGGGTTGGACTCTGCAAGAACTCATTGCGCCAACAAAACGGCACTTTTATGACAGATACTGGGTGGAGCTTGAACGCTTCGTGTGTATTGACGACCTAGAAAAGGCGATCGAAGAACGGACAAACATTCCTCTAGGCATTTTGAAGAGCCGGCTGACCATTTCCTCATTTGATATTGCCACGAAGATGCGGTGGGCAGCCGATAGGCAGACAACGAGAGGAGAGGACAGGGCTTGTTCCCTGCTGGGGATCTTCGATATCAATATGCCGTTGCTATATAGCGAAGGGACCGATAGAGCGTTCCTACGACTGCAAGAAGAGATTTTCAAACGCTCTGAGGATGAGACAATCTTTGCCTGGGAGGCTCCGACCCCAGGACGTTACGGACTTTTGGCACAATCACCAGATTGGTTCGTGGATTGCAGGGGCATGAGAGACTTTGGAACACAAGAATCCCCTTGGAACCAATCCAAAGGGCCTACACGTCTCGTTTCACATGTTGCAAAGAGAGAACAGCATTGATGGGCAGTATGTTGTGTTTCTAAATCGGCTTAACCCGGTCACAGGGGGATGTCCGAGCTTCAGGTTGGTGCATTTGGGCAATGACAAGTATGCAAGATTTGGGCAGCTATCCATGCTACCGTTTCTAACCGACACTCCTCGAATAGCGATCTGTGTTCCCCAAGAGATGCCTGAGTGGGCTGCACCGCCGACCATATTCTTCCATACTGCAAGATGGGCTGGCAGGCTGAGAGGCTATTGCCCAGCTGATCAGTGGGAGAGCAAGGTTGGCCGCATGCAGGGGAACATTATGATTGAAAGCATTCATTGCTCGCAACCGGCTCATATGCCATCCCGGGGCATTTACATGGTGGCCGCACACGTGAAGTGCCCCTCGGATTAGAGCACCATTGCCACGGTTGTATTGGTCATTCAGTCGTTCGAGGCAGTCGGTAAGTGGGGATTTCTGTGCCGTATTTTCTCTGGCAGGGGGATGGAAATCCCTGAATGGTCTTCATCGGAGCTACGGGAAGTGGAACAGGATTTGTTGGAGGTCATTAGTTTCCATGAAGAAACGAGTTACAAGAACTATAGGATCAAAGCTTGTGCCTATCGGTGGGCCCCTTGGTCTTTCGAAGGTGGGATTAGTGTCAAGATCACTATAGGAGGTATATCGAAGAGGAAACAGGAACGCATCTGGGAGCATCTTAACGATATGAGCCCTGCGGTGTGGGTTCGGGGGGATGCTCATAAACCATGGACTTGTTACGTGCCGAGTGGTCAGTTCTATTGGTATTTCGACAAAAAGGTTCTGGAAGATGACTTAGTAGTAGTGGAACACCAAGATGAAGACAACTCCTTAGAGGGCGAAGAGTATGAGACGTCCGATAAGGAACATCCAGGCCCTTTGTGGTTTGAGGGTTGGCTTGAAGATTCCCCAGGGGTCATGGAAGAAAGAATACGGAAATTTTTGAGTAGCTAGTTAGATTGCCTCGAAACTAGCGACAAGGAGATAGGATATGAAAACCTGTCACCTTTCTAGACTGGCCATCTCGGTCAGACGTCGATCGATGTCTTAGTTCCACAAGCTGATAGTGGTTGGATACACTTGTATTCCCATACCTGTTGCTACGGCTTACTTATTAAACCAAATCGCTTGTGAATCGTCTTCCTAGTTCCCCTGAGAGGAATAGCAATAACGTGAAGGGGGAATTTAGGTAGCATTAGGTGCTTCAATGCGAGAACGAGGATGCGGATGGAACGGCAGTAGAAAGTCAAGTGTGGAATGGAACTCAGTCAGACTATTACTATCGCTAGTAGGTACAGCCAACGTGTAAGCCGCCTCATTGAATACCTCAAGTCGAAGGAGGATAAACCAATCTGGGACTTACACCACGAGGAGAGCTCAATGGTGTACCGTGAGTACGAGGATGACATCATCTGGTTTAAGGTGCTTGAAACTCATTATGATTGGCTACCAAAGCATTAAAAGTGACATTTAGCCTAACGCGAAAAGTCGCGCTCGACGCGCGCGCGTACTCATTTCTCCACCCAGACGCGTAAATTAGCCCTCCACGCGTATCCAACCTCCCTCCCGAACGGGTAAAGACAAGAAGAACCCGGCTTAAGTCTCCAAAGAACCCAGATTCGTGTCATGTCTCAACCAGAAGCGTATCATCCATCAATCCATCAACCAGAGCAGGTCATTCTAATGACCCCCTAAACCAAGTCTTCCTATAACCGTGATACGGGAAAATGCAGATGTGACCCTGCACGGTGCCTCCCTTGTTGTGGAATTGAGACTAGCATGCTCCCCTTGCTAGACAACCCGTCCATCTCAGACATTCCAAAGGCTGCCATTAATGCCGTGTTGTCCACCTAACGCCGTGAAAAAACATAAAACGCTGCAAAGCCTGAGACACCTGTGGGCCGCAGAAACAAAATGAAATAGCCGAGAAAAGAAAATGCGTACGTGCTGTAATATGTACGGTCGTGGTATCATATAGATAAGGAAAGGTCACTCGGCCCAAGCTTCAGACAAGTGGCGAGTTGAAGGATAGTCGTCTCCGTGTAGAGCTTCGTGGTGTGCGGGACGAAGCCAAAGTAACTGGCGTCTTCCAGGGTTTCTGAGCTGGACTAGGGGTGATATTCACAAAGTCGGCAAAGTCGAAGCCCTGGCTAGGTGTGTTGGGGAACATGTTGCCTCCACCAGGAGTCATCATCATAGACGACGGCAAGTCAAGCTTGCTGCTCTTGGGCGGAGGTGTCGATGGGGGCTCCATGCGTGTTTTGGTGGTGGTCTTGACGGCCGGCGACGGCGAGGCTGCCAGGTACAGCAGCAGATCTGCACCCTCCTCTCCTGTCTTGCCTCCATTTGCCCCCGAAGCCGCATTGTCCTTGGTTTGCTGCTTGTTCAGAGAGCGGGTGCGCATGGGTGGCGTACGAGGCGGAGATGATCGTATAGTGTTTGCACTGAACGAGTGGATGGGTAGGAGATCATCATCGTCGTCGGATGGAGCGGCAAAATTGGGCGAGGCGAGTTCGCTGGCCAATAGATGCTGATTGAAGAAGGAAACATCCGGGCCGGCAGAGGTGGTGAAATGCTGTTGTCTGCGCGACTTGATGGGAGATGACTGGGCCAGTGCATGGGTATCCTTCCATGCGGTGTGGCCTCCAAATGAAGACCTGTGTGCGGTGGGGGAGAGGCGGAATCGTTTGCTAGGGCTGGACGAGACGTTTTCAAACGAAGCCATATAGGTGCGTTTGCGGTGACCTGTACTACCGTTGCTGGACCCAATGGCATCTGAAAACAGGGGAGCCTTGAGCGGCGAGCTCATAAGTGTCTTGGAGGGATATGGTAGATCGGAGACACTCGACGAGGAGTCAGAAAGCACGTCACCCTCGATCAGTCGCTTTCGTCGCAACTCCTCCTCAAGTTTGGGCTCGATCGAATCAAGGGTGAGGTCTTCCCAGCCATGCTTGGTTTTGAACTGTGCTAGGGCGAGGCGGTTCTGTAACTTGCGGGCAATCTGGAGGATAGATTTCTGTGAGATTCATGGTCGCCTCTGGTGTGGAGGGGGGAGTAGAGAACTTACCTTGCTGACTTCGGCTCTCTTGAGGATGCTGTCCACCACATCCTCGGGCTGCTTCTTCCACGGGGACGACATGGCGTGCTGCTATTGCAACGTCGTTGATGTTGTATTTCCTGCCTTATCCAACTATTTCGTCGTCGACGAGTGTCTACTCGTTGTTGGGGGTTTATGGTATGTAGAATGCAAGAAGGCGCCAAAGTGTAAGCGGCCTGGCGATCCGTGAAAGCGTGAAAGCGTGAGGGGTGAATGCTCTGCGGTAAAAGCTTGTACTTAGGCTCGATGAGATCTTCCGGCTAAGGATTGAGACTGCTTCGGCCACTGGAGTCTTCTGTCGAGGAGACTTTTCCAGTTCTGTTTATTATCGCAAGATATTTCGCTTACTGTGACTGTCGTTCAAGGGGTAGAATCGTCAGTTCGATCGATGTGGTGCAAAACTGTAACGTGAACAGAGTGGGTTTTTCTTGCTCTGACTGCAGGCGATGAAATCCAATCTAAGTCGAAGTTCGCCCTTGGTTGGTCGCTGGGGGACGAAATTGGTTGCATTCCTCTGGAAACGGAGGGACCACAGAGGACAATGGGGGCTCTACAGTGGGCGGGCCACCTGGTTACAGGGCTTACGGCGGGCGAGTCTTATCCACTAATTTCCCGCCCAGCTGGTTGCTAGGCACTCGAGGGACTGAGACGAGCGGACCGTGCTTGCCGTTGGCTGGCTGAAAGCGAGTCCCAGTTGGGAAGTCCCCAATTACGATGGGGCTTACACTTTACTCTGGATGATAATCAATTATGAAGCACCTAAGGAACCGAGCGATAAAACAACGTTTTCAGCTTGTCTATGGAAAAGTCGAAAATCGCTGGTTCTACCCGAGGCCAAGATGCAAGGCACAAGGCACACGGCACACGGGAAGTTTAATACCTTGGACGATAGACGCACGATTTATAGAGGGTGCAGGATCCAATAGTTGCCCGGTTGGGACTGGAGAGGTGGTACGGGCCTCTTCAGCCCATGCAGGGATTTGCTGGCGCCTATCATGATCACGATCGTGATCGAGATGCACGCTTCAAAACCTGGCATTTAACTGGGGATTATAAAGCTAGAAAACAAGGCAATGGAAGGGTTAATCTGCCGTTATCTTGGTTGCTGCAGCCGGTACTGTAGTTCAGCTCAAAGATCTGCATCATTCATCTTTCTTAGGAGGCTGGAGGCTGGGAAGCAGAACCTCGTAGGGAGCTGAGTTTAGAAAGAGGCGCTTCTCTTCAATTGTGTTTGCTGGTGTGTCCGCCAGTCCCTCACGAAACGGCTGTGTAAAACGAACAGAATCTACTCCGATACATGGGAAGTGGCGCTCCCAAAAGCATCCCACACATTGGATGTATCCAATTGCCTTCTCTCTACAGAGGATACATGCGCAACATCAGGCCTTGACTCCGGCCTTGACTCCGGCCTAGACACCGGCCTGGTGTTTGTGCTACATGTACCTGATTCATCCCTAGTCATGGGAGATAAAGGACGGAGAATCACACCTTGGTTCTAATCCAGGCTAAGGTCGGCGAATCCTGTATTGGAGGTGACAATATGCCAAGATAAAAATCATCTCCATGTTGGTGGTCTCCTCACTGCAAGCAATTCAGGGATTGAGTTTCCTGATATCCAAATTTGATTGGATGTCGCCATTGGCTGTCGTCGTCAGCGTCCAACCAGCGCATATCACTCCTGTCGGCATTAGCATGGGCTTTCGTACAATTCGTCATTCTTCCTCCATCATGATCTGCCATACCGCTACTTGGTTATCTATGGAGCCTTTAGGTTACGATGGCAGTGAGCTCTACTGTAGCATGGCAAGCATGGATCCTTTACCCTACTCTGCTGAAACTTCTTCCAAGGCAATCCCGTGGAGACGGCGCCGGTCCCCGTCGTAAGGTACCAGACCATTCGACGTCATGGACTAACACTCGGCCGACCGGGCAAGCAATTGCCCGTTAATTGACCGAGGTGTGTTGCTTTCCCGTTGCAGTACGGAGGAAGCAGACTCATCAGTTGCGTGTACGCGTTCCAAAGAAGAGAGTCAGCACTTATAGCTCACCCGTGTTCAGAAAGGGCTGCCGCTGGTTCCGACTCTCGTGATCAATAGCTTCGTAACCTCTGAACCTCCAACATGGCCTCCACTAAATGCCCATCTCACCAGCCACATGGAGGCTCACCCCCACCACCATCAGGCCTCGTAAAGTCGTAAACCTCCGCTCGTTCAGGGCGTGGAGGCGCGCTAATGTACGTGCTGCAGCTGTGCAGGTCGCAAGGATCCACAACTGGCCGTGCCGCACAGCAGCTGGCGTTTTAGCGGCTGAAATTAGCTACTCCTACCTGTAATGGCAGCTGCTAGGCTGCTTCAGAAGCTGTTGTCTGGGCGCCCGTCGTCACTTCCAGGTTGTCTGTCATCCATCGAATCCGTCCGCCAGGGGACCGAGGATCGTGTCCTGATCCAACTACAGCCAATTCATGGATCTCACTCCTTCTTTTTCTCTTTCTTCCTGTCAGCTGTAGCATCGAAGAATCGAGTCCACGTGAAAGACCAAGCGTCTTATCTAATTCCGCTGGCCGTCACTGTGTCAGCCCGTCGCTCGCTTTTTAATTTCCCCCTCTCAGGTCCCTTTGCAGACATTTCGACGTCACTTTTCCCGTCGCATTCCAAAATCACCTCACCAGCCTCGATTCGAAATTGAAAAGCCTGGCCAAGCCATCATCAGGACTTTCTTTTCAAATCATCTCCTCAAAAGCAAGCTTCCAAGTACCATCGACTTCGACCTCGACCTCGACCTCGATCGCCGCCCACGACATCACGCTTAGCGTCCAGTCTCCTCGCGGGCGGCCATGGCCCCGTCGTTTCTCAACTTCAAGGACCTACGCCGTCGGTCGAGAGCCAGCTTCCGCACCGATCGTTCTACGGATACCTCGAGTGAAGGTGCTACTAGTCAGGGCACTACTCCTTCCAGCGGCTCCGTTACGCCGCCCTCGATCGCCCATCAGTCGGATCCTGCTCTCAACCTACAGTTGAAGGATCAAAATGTTGTTCCCCATGGGTTACAACGACAGCGTTCTCAGCAACAAATGAGTTCGCAACAGCCGCGCCCGCAATCGCAATCACAGCATCAACTGAGCCCTCAGATCCAACCTCGACCGCCCCTCTCCTCCAGTTCTAATAGATATAGCGTTTCTGGTATGTCTGGTTTAGGAGCTCCTTCTATCCATGGGAGACAGAATCTGCCGGTGTCTAAATACGCCCCAAGGATTTCAAACCTTTCTCATGGTGATTGGGTATGTAATCTTCTACTTCGACAACATCAATCAATGAATCGCTCTTCTGGCTTGTCAATTGGCTCTAGCAGAAGCCTCTAAGAGCACGAAAGACGAGGGCATCATTCAGATGCATACGTTCCATCCTGAAAACGCCCAAACCCCCCCCCCCCCCCCCCCTCCCACAGAACTCCATGCTAACTAATGATAGTCATACCAGAAAGTCCTTGTTGTTTTCGGAACGATCGGTGATCCTACTCACCATACTCTCGATGGGGCCCTTACAGTATCTCGACTTGATAATAACTTCCCTCCGATCAGCTGGCCCGTTTGCGATTCCCATTTCAAGGCTTTAGTCTATCTTCAACCAGGCCCGAACAAGCTCAGGTTCGAATTTTCGAGCCCTAAACTCTCCAACAGCTCCAGCTCCAATCCGATTCATGCTTCCTACCTCACTGTCCATATGGTACCGCTGATGAGTTCCCCACCATTGCAGTTGGCCATCTTGGTGGCCAAAGACTCACCAGAGACGTTTGATGCTCTACCAGCGCGTGCGGAGAGAGAGGGGAATGGGTTAGAGACGGCAGTGCGGAAGTTTCGAATGGCAGCATATCTGTGGCAGGCCTTCACTGCGGAGCAGATGCGACGACAGAAGATGGGACGGAGAGTGTTTCGCTTCGAAGAAGAGTGGACGACGGGCTCTGTTAATCACCGGGACCGAGAAAACGGCACTATGCGATCCGAGGCCAGGATTCACATTATTCGATGCGACAAAACGGTTGCTGAACTTCGAGACTTGAACAAGGCCCAGCAATATGAGAAGGCCACTGATAAGAATGCCCTGTTTGATATTGCGTCAAAGGCCGTCAAGGAATACTTTAGGCCGCTTCCTGGACAGCAGCTCTACGTTTCAGCTCTCCTACTAGACGCCCACTGGGATACGGCCTCTCAGACTGTGACGGGCCATGCTGCATTGGGTGGCGGTAACGGCGACCTACAGCTTGCGATATTCGGCTCTCATTGCCTTCAAAGCTACCCAACCAGTTTCGAGGAAGTAGTCCCTGCCTTCACTGACTGTACCCCTACCGACACCAACTATGTGGCCAATGATTGCAACGAGGCTGGAAGTTCATGGGAAGCTGCCAATATAGGGATTGGTGGGCACTTACACGAGGTCGGACACTTGTTTGGCTGTCCCCACCAAGAAAGCGGTATCATGTTGAGGGACTATGTTGTTCTCAACCGTACCTTTGTTGTGCGTGAGGCATACTGCACGCGGAACAAGTCCAAAGGCGGTCTGGTTTTGCAGGAAGAAGAGTGTGATTGGCATAGACTCGACTGCCTGCGCTTCCGAGCCCACCCTGCTTTCAGAATGCCGAACGACCCTCCGATGAACCCTGATACTAGCGTTCAAGCATTTCCTATTGAAGGTTGTAGTGTCTTGGCTGTCGCAGCTGCGGGTGTCTCGTTCGTGGAAATCTTTGGGCAGGGAGATGACCTCTGTAGAGCGTGGATCGAGTATGCGACAGATCAGGGGCCACCCTTGCGACAGGTCACTCTCAACGAACAGGATTTACGAGCAAGGTTACCCGAACACTTGAAGAAAGGTCGTGTCAAGATATCGATCAAGTCACATGGAGGAGGGTCACTAGACATTGACGATTTTGGGAAGTTCACCTCAAAAGAGAACTCTGTGAAACTTTCGAATGGCAAGACAGCCTTCCAAAGCGGGAAATTAGGGTTTTCCCAGATGGATGGCAGTCAACCCCAAGAAGTTGTATTCAGCAGCGCTGTGAAGGCAAATAGAATCATGTCGAAAGTAGTGGTGTACCACGGCAATGCAGTCGATGGACTGGAGTTCATATATGATGATGGGTCAACCCAGCTGTTTGGGAAAAAGGGAGGAAAGGAGGGCGGGGACTGTTTCGACCTTGGTGAGTTACATGACAATCAGGAGAATCCCTCGACTCTAATAGCTCTAGATGTGCGCCGCGGCGAATGCATAAGCGGCTTTGCCGTACGGTCCGGGTTCTGGATTGATGGAATTCAAATCATAACTAGCCTCGGGCGAATGTCGCCCATGTTTGGCAACGCCCACGGTGGATCTGCGTAAGTTATCGAAAGTCGGGTTATCTCTCTGACCAGACTAACAAGAGCTAGACATACATTGATACCCCCCCGAGGATTCACCATCTGCGGCGTCTCGGGCTCGTGTGGTCCTTGGTTAGACGGTCTTTCGATTCTCATCAAGCGATAACGATAAAAGCAAAGCGTGCCTCTTGACCTTACCGCAAATACATACGACATAGACGAACACATTCTGGAAACGGCATAATCTTTCGGAGTTGAAGGTGGTGGTTAATTGAACAGGCATTGGTGGCTCGCATACAGTTTTGTCCGGTAGGGGTGGTACCTTTGTTGATTGCAACTCCAAAGGCATTTATTCATCGTCAACCTCGGGAAATAGGGGTTTATTTGGTCTAATAACATGTCATCGGGGCTATGATACGCATTGCGCGGCGGTTCCTCAAGGGGACACGGGTTGAAGAGATTCGATTAGGTGCGGAGTTATTGCTGGTCTTCCAACGTATCACTGTACATAATTTACCGCAAGTTATCTACAAGTATATAGTAGCTATGGGCTTGATGGGTACATATCCAAAGAGAGGAGGTCTGGCTGAAAACGGTTGTCAATTCAAGGCACATTAATGTCCGGCATCACATTGCTTCCCAAAGCATATTCGAAGTGATCACTTGTTAGGCGTTAAGATCACGGTAGCGGATTAGCCATTTGCCAGGTAGTCCCTCATACATGTGGTCCAATGGTTGGGCAGCCTGACAGGTCTGATGAATGTTGTTTTGGTTCTGAACTGTTAGCGCGTCAGATGCCAAGTCAGATGTGAGATGCTGGTGCATTAACTAGTATCACGTGCTGCCGATGCGCTAAGCAACTCCTGGTGTAGCGCCCACACACGATGACGGCATCCCCACCGAGTCCTGCTTGAGCACAAGCAAGTTGAACTGGCCAGGCCGCTTTTTGCTCAGCAGCTCAGCAAAAGACAGACCCGACATCATCGCCAACCAAAACCCCCCTCCTCCCAACAACCAAGACGCGAGCCCTTTGTTCCTTGATTCTTGAAATAGCTTTATCACCACTATATCTTCTACGCCAGCAGCAGACAAATTCTCCTCTCCCCAGTCTCAATTCCTTCCGCCTTTTCCCCCGCAGCATGTCCCGACGGAGTAGCGCTATGGCGACGAGCTCCAACGGAAATATCGCGAAGGACGGTGCTGGTCCTAGCCAGCCTGGTGAGTCGGCAACGTGTCGTGGAGTCTGGAACTGGTTTTACTGACAGTCGCGAAGTCATTGACAAGCAAAAGATGCTGCTGTCGGCGGACGTGGGCCACTTTTCGCTGGTTCGAGCGATGCATCTCGCAGACTTCATCACTCTCATGAACGGTATGCATACCCCAGAGCAGTTCCACCGGGAGGTCCCTTACGGTGATGGCTAATAATTTTGGACTCAACAGGATTCTGCGGCGTCATGTCAATCTTTATGTCACTACGATACTGCCTCGGAGACCCCAACTCGCTTGATAATGTCTGGCTGGCACTGGCCTTCCTGCCTTTCGGGTTCTTTTTCGACTTCTTGGATGGCAAGGTGGCAAGATGGAGGAAGAAGAGCAGCTTGATGGGCCAGGAGTTGGACTCGCTCGCCGATTTGGTATGAAAACCCGGACCGTCGCTGGCTCTCTCGAGGAAAACGCCGTTTCCGGCAGGTGACATAGTTCAGAAACACAAGCTCACCAGACTACAGATCTCTTTCGGCGTCGCTCCGGCCATGGTAGCCTTCACGCTCGGCCTCCGCTCCGTCCTTGATACTGTCGGTCTGGCCTTTTTCGTCCTTTCTGGCCTCACCCGACTTGCCCGCTTCAATGTGACCGTCGCTGTGCTTCCCAAGGACGCCTCTGGCAAGAGCCAGTACTTTGAGGGAACACCTATCCCCACGTCCCTTGGTATCGACGCCATTATGGCCTACTGGGTGTCCCAGCAATGGGTGCTTGCGGATCTGCCCTTTGGCGTCTGGTTCGAGGGTACCCCGCTCGAGCTACACCCCGTTGTGTTCATTTTCATGATCCACGGATGCCTTATGACAAGCAAGACGATCCGGATACCCAAACCTTAAGAAGGGTTTCACGAAAACCGTTCAACACGGGCAGGTGGTGGAAAATTGTCAGCATAAGAAGCAGCATATGACGGTAGACTAGTGAGAGGTGGTTATGGATGTGAAAGGCAACAACAAAAACAGCAAGCAGTACACGGGACGGATGGGACAGAGATGGTATTCCTTAGAGGCTTCGGGACTGGAGGATATACTTCTGGACAGGTCATGATTCACGCAGCTCATTGTAACAAATGGTAGTTGATGATACCCCATTCATTGACAAGTGCTTTAAGCCCCTTCCCGGTGAGGTCGTGTCGTGACTGTCCAATCATCAATCAGGAGATTCATAACTGCGTAGGAATATTGAGTCTTGATGATGGAAGGTTCTTATAGAAATTTCGAGCACTCCTAGTATCAAACCACCAGTACACGGTTAGAAATCAAGAAAACGGTTTGCACGACGTCACGGGACAATCAATTTCAATACCGTTTTCTTCGAGGTACATGCCTTGAACTTAATAGTCAGTGGCGGACGCCGCATCTACACGCCATATCTGTACCGTGCATGCGATGGACCAACTGAGCTTCTATTTTTAGAGTAACAGTTTCTTGTCAAGGCCGAGGTAAAATGATGATGAAATTACTGAGGCTTGTTGGGCGTCATTCGACCTTATGTGGGCTGGGGCTAAATGATGATGAAGGATGGAGTATGGGATGGCATCCATGGACGCTGGCGAATTTGTGTTTATCATTATGCCAGCTGATCTGCTACTTCGACCGTGCCTTCAAACATCACTATGAAACGTTAAAGACGGTTCTATTACCCATCTTGAAGGAAATGCTCTGCAGCTAATCAATGGCATAACATCCGGAGTTTTGTCTGTGCACCCCAAAATCCAAATCATAGCTGAAACACGCGACAACGCCAGGGCATATTTCTCATTTGTTCGGAACATTCAACTCAGCCTCAGCCCCCAGGATGGGCTCGTTGGTGAGAAATGGGGAGTGAGGCAGTGTTGCTGCTGTGGGCTGGGCTTGGCGGCGGCTGAGATGGGGGGTGGGCAGCATGGGACGGCGTGGTTGTGGATGGGATGGGGCATGAAGATGGGATGACGATGGGATGAGGATAAGGAGAAGGATTGACTATTGCAATAACTTAGTAAGAGGGAGAGTTTGTTGGTCGAAGATGATGAAAGTGGAGGAGTGCCATCGCGGTTGGTCCAAGTAGGAGGTTGCGATCTGATAGGCCACCGAGCCGCTGAACCATTTCGCTGGGACCTCCCACGCTTCGCTTCTCCTTCACTAACACCAACACCAAAATCACAACTGCAGAGTAAATACCAATCAGCCAACCATAGTCGTCTATAAGCCTCGCTTCAGCAGCAATCACTTCACTAAGGCGTCAAACCATCGCCTACGAGTGGAGACGACTCACAGCTCCATCCCTGACGGGCGGGGGAGCTAAAGCCATAGGCCATCTGGCACAGCCCGTCAGTCATGATCCTTCTAGGATCCATTCCACTGAGGATATTGCCATGGATTCACCAACACAGGGCACCGTTCGGGCCCGACGTCTGGAGACCTTGCCGTAGGATACAGGTAAGGCGAGTTGCAAGTCAGCCCCCTGCTAGGACCAGAACCGAGAGTGTGGCTCCTTCACTAGTTCGTCTGTTGATCTTGTTGCATCCTCTCTGTTCCCTCTCTTTCTTGTTCATTTCTTACTTCCTGCTATTATTACTATGGATGTCAGCTTCTGCCAGGGAAGCTCCCTGTAACGGTAGGCTTTGCCGTTCTTGTTTCCGATTCGCATTCTGAATCCTGGGGTGAAGTACCCGCCCTTCGACCACTGATTCAACATCCGGCATCGACTTCCTTCACTTACCAACGGTGTCTCTTGCGGCTTGTTTTAGCTCTCACACTGCCATTTCTTCATGAGTTCTCCCTTCTTCAAAAATCAAAACTCCGAGTGTTTTGGGCATGAAATCCTCTCCATGCTGATGCCCTCGGGGTAATCACTATCCGACGCCGTTATGGATCTAGACCATGACTTCGAGAAGTCGGAGGCACAGCGGGAACACTCCCGCACCACGGCTGCCATGCAAACCGCTGCCGATACTATGATTGCAGTGACCGAGTCCTTTCGGCATCACTATCAACAAAACCATGGCGGCGACTATGGGCCAAGGCCGCCAAAGCCCACTTACACGCACTCGCGTAGCTCCTCTAGCAGTGGCAGCTCATCTCATAGACTCCTAGACGATGATCCGATGAGACAGCCGAGTCTCTCTCCGCTGGTGAGAACCTCAAGTTCAGGGATTCAATACAATACCACCTCCGTACCAGGTGTCCTGGTTCCAGGTCTGGCACCGGAAACAGAATCACAATTCCTCCTGCAAACCGAACGAGACGAACTCGAATCCACGATCGATATCCCGGAGGATCTAGTCGCCTCGATTCGTCTCTCAACTCCAACTCTTCCTCCTCGGCTAGACACACCGCACACACCGCCACTGCGGTCCAGTGATCCAGGAGTTGTTCCCCCTGAGCGTCTTCAATCAGGTGTCTTTGAAGCAAGCAACGAGCGCCCGGTTTCCGAAATCCAAGTTAACCACGGCGGTCTCATGCACGCCACCAGACATAATAGTGCCTTCAAGTCTGCTAGATTCCAGTACACCGCTCTACGACCTGATATGGGTACCGAAACTCAGCAGCTTGGGAATATCACCCGTATCCGTGCCGGCTCTGATGCGGAGCCGCTCATGTCCAAGGAACTCCGGAGGAAGCCTCTTGCTCCAGGTGCGCGGACCATCGAGTTTAACCATAATTTCACCAACGAGATTCTCTTTGCGGCCGTCATATGTCTAGCTCAAGCCTTGAGTCTAGCAGGTCTCACCCAGGCCCTGGTTCCAGCTCGAGCGATAGGAGAGGCATTCCCAGAGCAGACACCCGGACACCTCGCGTGGTACTCGGCAGCGTATACCTTGACGGCTGGTGCGTTCGTCCTCCCTGGAACTCGACTCGGTAGCATCTTTGGCCATAAGCGCATCTTTGTCGTGGGTTATGTCTGGTTTGCCCTCTGGAGTCTCCTTGCTGGACTGAGTGTCTATGTTCAGAATCACGTTGGCGCTGGCACGGCTTACTTCTGTTTCTGCCGCAGTATGCAAGGAATTGGTCCGGCTCTACTCATCCCCAATGGCCAAGCGATGTTGCGACGTGCCTATCCTCCCGGTCAGCGAAAGACACTTGCGATAGGCTTATTCGACGCTGCTGCTCCTGTGGGGTTCGTTCTCGGTGCTGTTATGGCGAGTCTTTTCGCTGGGTTTGCTGACTGGCCTTGGGCCTTTTACTCGTTAGCAACTGTGTGCTTGGCGCTGGCGGCATTAAGTACGCTCATCATACCCGGGCAGAACGTGATGATGCATAATCTAGACGGGAATCTTTGGGAGCGTTTGGATGCCCCGGCGCTTCTTTGCGGGTTGACAGGACTGGTTGTGTTCAGCGTGGGCTGGAATCAAGCACCCGTTGTCTCCTTCAACACAGTTTACACGTATACCCTAATCATCCTTGGCGCCTTGATGCTCATTCCTTATGTGTATCTCGAAACTAGGGCCCGACATCCACTAGTGCCGTTCAAACAGATACAAGCATCCGCAGGCGTTGTGCTAGGTTGCACCACAGCCAGCTGGGCTGCCTTTGGCGTATGGCTGTGGTATCTCGCTCAACTGCTCGAGGCTTTGCGGGGTTGGACGGCTTTACGTCTAAGTGCAGGCTTCGTTCCTCTACTCGTTAGCGGCGTAATAGCAGGCTTTGTAAGTAGCCAGTTTCTGGTCCAAAGACCTAGGGCACATTGGACTATGCTTCTCTCGACACTCGCCATCCTCGTGGGCTCCATCCTCATGGGCACCACGCCTGAGAAGCAGTCCTACTGGCTAAATACCTTCTTCAGCATCCTCGTCATGCCCCTGGGCATGGTCCTTTCGACACCCGCCGCAATAGCACTCCTTGATGACAGCCTCCCTGAAGGTCACCTTGGTCTCGCGTCCGGTCTTGCGGCCACAGTAATGGGCTACGGCATTTCCATTGGGCTTGGAATGGCGGGGGCGGTAGAGGCTCACGTTCGAGACCGAGGAGATGGTGCATTGGAGGGATATCGAGCGGCGCAATATTTTGGAGTTGGCTTGGGCGGTTTGAGCGTTCTTTTAGCATTCGGTTTACTTGCTGTCAGTTGTTTTCGGCGTTAACGTTAAGAGTCAGTGTTGGATTTTCTGTAGATTAGTAGGTTGGTTGCTTACACCCCGTAACAAGAGAGGAGTGAGTCTGCAACAGTCATAAACATAGACAAAACAGAAAGGTGGAACCGGAAATGAACAGTTCAGCATAAAAGGAACATCGTCTTTTCTTTTCCACTGCCTCTCTTCTCCCCATCCTCGTATCCATTCATTGTGTCTGTACAAACTCCAATGCCGTACCGTAGGATTGGATATAGAGCCAAAGTCAAAAACTAGGTACCAAACTGATACCGTACAAGCAAAGTCCCCCGTCGAACGCCGTACCCAGATTCTTTGAACAACGTAGTCGTACCCTCGTCTACCGTCCTCCCCTGCTGAAACCACCGCGGCCGCGTCCACCGCCAAAGCCACTTCCACCTCGTGAGAAACCTCCGCTTCCGCCACGGCCACCGCCCCGTCCGCCAAAGCCACTACCACCCCGTGAAAACCCACCACCACCACGTCCACCCCGTGAGAAGCCGCCACCGCCCCGACCACCGAACCCACCACGACCCCGGGGTCCACCCCTCGCGCCACCGCGTCCGCCCGCGCGCTTCACCTTGGGCGCACCGAGCACCTTGGGCTTGGGCAGGAACTTGTCCAGCGGGAGGAGCTTCTCGGAGCCGATGTAGAACTTGTCGCCCTCCTTGAAGGATGTGGCCTGGATGCCCTCGCTGGGCTTGATGGTGAAGAAGACCTGGTTGATGGGGCCGAGCACCTCGTCGACCTTGCCGATGGCGGTTTTGTTCTCGAGGAAGATCTGGGCGTTGAAGTGCGGCACTTTGGGGTTGCTGGATTCGCAGACCATTTCACCTTCGCAGGCGTGCATGAATTTGCCTAGCTCTGTTGTGGAGGGTTAGTTACTATCCTGCAACGAGAGGTTGACGAGGAACGGGGAGAGGCGTACCAAGGATTTGTGCGGGAGGGCCCATATCGCGCTGCTGGTATCCTCCACGGCCTACATGACATTCAATCAGCATCCCATCCGCATCACCGCCTTCGCAGGTTCCAACATCAAAACTCACCACCACCACGGCCGCCAAAGCCACTGCCGCCCCTACCACGGGAGCCGCCTCGAAAAGACATGGTGCGTCAGGGACGAGATTGGCGCTTCGAGATGTCGTAAAGTGTTGCGAATTGCCCAATTGCTGAAGATCCGTCGCCGGCGATGGTGTTGAGGCTAGAGAGCTGGTTCGGACTTTTTTGTGTGAAATTTTCCAAGGCTGGAAGGCAGAGGGTGAGCTTTGCGGGTTCCGATTGGTGCGTGAGCTTGTGGCGGATTAACTATTTGGCGAGTGGGTGGTGGTGGTGGGGTTGTTCACCGAAGGTGGGGTGCGTACACCTCAACTTATATCACAGAACCTGATCTGATGTTTGGACGGTTGTTCTTGGTGGTTCGTGGAAATCAACTGTATCAATGAGCTCTTATTCGTTCTGAGAGTCTCAATTGGATGGACAGAGTAAGACATCACAGCTTTACTTCATAAACATCAATTTCATACTCGATTTTTCATTGCCTCGCTTCGTAAACCAGGACTGAGACATACCGCACGAAAATCAGAACCTAACGAGGGATATAAGGAATCGCATCAAACTCATAACGAACGCCTCATGTCCTTCACAAACTTCCCACCTCTTCTGACCCGCTTTTGAAACCTCACCACTCCTTCTTATGTACAGGGAATCAGGAAAGTTACAGTGTGAAACTTGGGATATAGAAAAAGCCGCCCCTCCTCATGATATCCCACCTTATGCTGAAGCACCCGCAGGACCCTTGGGATACTGACCAGGGATGTGCAAGTTTGAGATAGTCTGAACGCTCTCAGTCCTATTGTTGTTTGAGGTCGGTCGCACTGGCGCCGTGTCTGCAATCTTTGAATCGCCCGTCGATGGGATGTGAGCTTCCATCTCAGGCATGAGCCTAGGCTCAGTCTGGGTCTTCTCAGATTTCAGGTTCTCAACAGGGTCCAATCTAGGAAAACCCTCCGCGTTGACTGCCATCATGTTGTAGCTACTCCCGCTGATACCGCCGTTCAACTGGCTACCCTCGGCAAAACCGTCGGTGACATTCTGTCCGATGGCACCATCTTCGCCGTATCGTTCACTTCGAGTCTCTTGATTAATACCGGTAAGTGGTGTTTGCTGATCTCCACCACCAACCTCATTCGAATTGGGTTGCTTCTGCAGTTGATCTTGAAGCATCTGAGGTGCAACCACAGGAACAAATACGTTCTCTCGGTTCTGGTAATTATTCACGGTTTCCGTCTGCTGAATAGGTTCACTAGTGTAAGGATTCACTCCGTCATAATGTGCCTTCTGATTGGCAATTGCGGCAGAAGAGGGCATCTCCTCCATCGGGGTTTGTTCGGTTCCTCCGTAGCCTAGATGGTTTTCGGAGCTTCCGGTGTGTCCATAGGTTCCAGTAGCCAAGGCCGTAGCAGGGAGAGCGCCGGAGGCAGCAGCCGCTTCATGCTCAGTCTTATGGTCCTGGAAACCAGAGCTCACACTAGAAGGCGAATGAGGGGCCTGTAAGCCACGCTGTGCATTGACTTGGATATCAGATGGGAACCGCCCACCTGCTTGAGATCGACGGGGTGTCACATCGTGTTGCTTGGAACCCTGGTCGGTATATACTTGCGATTCGGCCGAGAATGGTTCCTCATCGTCGTCGTCGAGGAGGCCGTCACTGCTGATCGATCGGTGGGATGAGCGGCTGAGGCTTCGTGAATGGGACCGCACAAATTGACTGCGTTCCTCGGGGGTCTTCTCCGTGAGCGCCTTAATATCCGCATACCAGGCCATCATGGTGTCGTGGCTTTCGGCTCGGAATACCCAGGTGTGTCCACGGTGCATCGTACCCGTCTGTCGGCCCTTGAGGATAAACTTGTTGGAGGAACCTCCTTCGCTCGAGTGGGATCCTAGTTTCTGCTCTGGCAGATAAAGAGACATAACGGGGGCTTGCGCCTTATCCGCAGACTTGAATTCGTGAAGATGAGTGGCGGAAAGTACATACCTAGAATAGTGATGTTAGCTTGCTTTCATATTAAGAGATCTCAATTCGACTTACCATCCAGCAGTGTAGCTCTTGAGATACTTGCTCTTTCGCTCCAGAAGTCCAGCCCGGATCTCCTGGGCCGACTCGTGATCCTGGCCAGGGTAGTGTATCTGGTCCGCGGATCTCAAGGGGAAGTTCGGGTCAACGAATTGATTGTCGTGGGTCACAAAGTGAATCCATTCCTGGTCCTTGGGCATCGAGATGGGTCCATCACGGAGTTCCCCGATGACATTGTATGAGTTGTCGGCCTCACGTTTGAGAATACCGGCATACGCATTGTAGGCCTTTTGGATTTCTCCGACCACAATGGACTCTAGCTCTCGCCCTGAACTCTCGAGATTGAGATATGCCTAAACATGTTAACAGCTGCCAATGTGTACTTTCGCAGCTTCACATACCTGATGGAGATAGTTCTCCTCGTCAAGCTGACGCTCTACTTGGCGGTCAACAGCCAACCGAAGTAGGTAGGGGTCCGATTTGCCCGTCGTCAAAGATTCATCCATCTCATTCTTGCCCAGAACGTCGCCTAAGGTCTTGACCGCCTTGCGGGTATGGTCCATCTCTTTGTCAACTGTGTTCTTGAAGTCGCCCGACAAATTCTTGATCTCTTTAATCTTCTGCTGAAGGTCGCTCCTCAAACCGGTGAGGGCAAGAATGACATCCTCCTCGATCTCCTTAGCCTTGTTCGCCTCGAGAACCGCATTCTTATTATAAACGCGGAGAAACTGGAGCGCATCGTCGATGCCGGCAGATTTCATGAGTCCAGGCGGCGCTTGAATGCTGTTGGAGACATTGACAAGCTTGACAAGGGACTTGGATCGGTGCTCGTAGTGAGACTGAATCTCTCTGAAGTAAGCGATGAGATCCTTGAGAACCTTTCTCCAGGCTAGGTAGTGGTGACGTTAGCGCCCGTGTCTCCATCTTAGTCTAGGCAGGTAATTAGGGGATAACTTACACTGGAATCGATTGGCCAATACATCAGTCGGGTTCCCAGATGTCGGGACGGGACAGTGAAATGCGCTGTGAGCTTCATCAGGGTCGGAAGTAGACTGGAGAGCGAGACTTTTGACGCTGCCAGCCCTCATGCTCCGGCGACTGCTGCTACGCTTAAGACTACCATTTCGTCGCAGCGAGTTCTTCTTCTTGAGAGTATTGCCGCGCTGTGGGAGGTGCTGATCGTCGCCGGCAGTGTAGCTGTGAACAGAGTTGGAGCGCTGCATGTTGGTGCCCTGGTGGCTGTCAAGGAGGGAGGTTCCGCGCTGACCGGCCTCCCATTCCTCGGTGAAGCGGCCCGGTGGAGGGTGTTGCGCTTGAGGGGCGATGAGATGATCGTTCAGCTGGTGGCTCGAGCTAGAGGCGGCGTTGGCAGCGGTGTTTGCGTTGGTATTGCGCTGGTAGAAGGACGAACTAGGAGAGGGGGGAGAATAAGGTCTAGAGTAGGAATTCGTGCCACCGCCGTAAGGGTGGTTGTTGGGCTGTGTTTGCGACTGGGTTTGCGACTGCGACCGCGAGAGTTCGGGATATGGCTGCTGTTGCGGAAGAGGAGGCGGAGGGTGTAGCTGTTGCTGTGAAGGAGGAGGATCCATGGCGGAGGTGACGCGACGTTTATCCTCTCACTGTGTTGCAGCGTCGTCGACGTCGTTTGGTATGGAGGCAGGAGGAGGGGGATTGGGGTACAAGTGGAGAGAGGGAAGGTGCGCAACTAATGGTACTAATGGTAAGGTTTGCAGGTTACCTGAGGTTACCTCAGAGGCCCTTGAATTGGTGTTGACGCAATGGGCAGCTCTAGCACTCCACGGGGGCTGAGACTAGTTTGGAGGTGTGATTGGGTGAATTGGGCAGAGGGACTGGTCCAGCATGTGCAACGGATGACGCCGAATGTCACTAGAAAATAGGGGGATGTAAGTGAATTGTAGGGTCAGGATGGAGGAAGGATGGCCCTGGAGATGAAGAAGTAGTGACAGCAATAGTAATATTTGCAAGTGGCGATGATGATAAGACGAAGAACGGGGGAGTTCACGCAAGCAAAGGGAGAGACTTGGTCCAAATACGTAAGGTACAGAGCATCACAGCCCATGCCAAGCAAGCCATCAACCGGTCATTCCACCTTTTCACCAGCGGGGATTAACGCAGATTTGCGCAACGCCCAGCTTTGTACCAACGCCCTTGACTGTTTGCAGCACCCGTGCAGCAACGTGAAGGGCTGAAAATCACTTGGAGATCCGCTCAAGACAGGGAAGCTTCCTGGGCTGCTCTCCCAAACTTGTGGAGTCTCGACGTGCATCAGGTTCTGGATTCGGCCGCCGATGACGTCGACACTTCCGCCGCCGCCCACCCTCCCGTGTCCACATGTCCGACCTTAGCTCCCCCGGCTTGGAGGTCTTCCAGCGCGGCGTTGGCGATGGCTTCACGTCGATCGTCATCCCATTTTCATGATTCCACCGTTGCAGAATACGTTTATTTGCCTCTCTCTACCTCTCTTCTGTGGTTTATGATGCTCAGCCACCCCAGTCGGTATCACCAGCTTCCGCCACCTCGCAGACCTCAAACAGGTGTGACTGGAGGTTTAGATACTCGGGTTGCTATTTGAGCCCGAGGAGATTAGAAAGTAAGGTACCTTACTTAGCGTCATCCTTTTTGTTGCATGTCCTGTTTCTGTAGTGAAAAGTCTCCTCCTGGATTTGGCCGTCTTTATTGGACGCCTTGTGCTACAAAAGTGGCAGAGTTCAGTGAGAGTCCACTGTATCCTCTGCGCCGCATTGGGATAGTTCCCTCGCCTCGGGCCGGATCATGACGCTTTGCTACCCAAGTGGCTCGGTGACTTCACCAGTTTAACTTCCAGATCCAGATAATTCGTGGTACCTTGCTTGTCAGTTTCGACCTACCGAGGAACGGAGCATCCGTCAATGACGCTTGAAACCGCCCTCGAAAGCTCGTCACGACACCACTTTGTGGTCTACATACTTTCAGCATCACGATGCGCGTCATGAGCACCATGATCTTTCCACTAAGTTCGCTTGTAACGCATGTTGCATAATATATATTCCTCCCGCTTCCACGGAAATACATATACATATTTAACCCTTCTGTACAATACACATGTACAATACACGATAACAAGACCTCCGCTTGCAATCTCCTGTAGTCCCAAACGCCTGCCCAATGCAATGCCTGGCTCGAAAAGTTCCACAACGCCGCTATCCATCCTTATTCCCGCCTTGAATACCTATAGTTGTGGAGCATAATGCCGTAGGCTATATTCTTCGCTCAATGTAATCTCGATTGTTGTTCTCGTGGGCGCGTTGTCAGGCTTTGCCTCCTCGCTCTGGGTATTAGATCTCCCGTATCATGCCTCCTGTTCTGGCACAGTTTCCTTGACTGGCTCAGCTGGAGGGTGTTCCACTGTCTTCATCTTTCCCCAGCGTCTCGGCGGTGGTGCTTTAGGCGGTGTCTTCTTTGCCCCTCTGTTGACATGCACCATGGGCTTCGCGAACGGGACTCCATGACGGTGCTTGGGTACGGCAGGAAGAGGCTTCTTAGCTTTCACTCTCATCGTGACACCCTCTTCCGATGACTCGCCCGTGTCGGCGTCCTTTGACACGTCACCAGTGCGACTCGGTGTATGAACCCCGGGCTTCTCCGTAACTGCAGCAATATCGCCAACGCTGATACTACTCGAGGTTTCAGAGCGTGACAGACTAATTCCGATAAACTTGCGAGCAATCTCTGCTTCTCCAGAGCCTTCCCTGTTGTGATCCACCTCTTTGGGGTGATCAGCCGCTTCCACCCAGTTCACCTTGGATACTCGATCAACAAGCCGCAGTGTAGTCTCATCAGCGGGAGCAAAGTGCGCATTTTGGGATCCTCGCAGGATGTTCAGAACCCGGAGGATGTCGTCCTGCTTGTAGTGCGGAGGCTGACTGAGTTGGGTGTGCGCCAACAAGGGATATAACACCCGGAGGTAGGTGTGTCTAAGGGATATCTTCTCATTCGGAAGATCCATCAGGTTTCGAATAATGATGTCTAAGAGCACCCTCAGGTCATTCGTATAAAAGTACTCGTACGTCGCCTTTGTAGTGAAGAGGAGATATAGGAGCTTCAGGATGAGCAGTTGTAGAGAAGTCTCCGTCTCTCGGTTCAAAAGCAGAATAATGTTCTCTCCAAACGTTCGACACGATGACCCGTGAAGGCTAAGGCACTTAACGATTCGGTTCGTCAGGGGTGTCGTGGGAGATGTTGGGTCTGTGATGGTGTCTGTTGATGCAAGCATATATTGTTCGTTCAAAACAAGCTGACAACATGTCAGCAAGAGGTGTGAATCTGTGATTATCGTCTTGGACTCACCAGAACTCTTATGGTTGGATAATGGTATGGATCATGGACGTCATCAGAAACCTCTTCGATGAGTTCGAAGAGATAGTGCACGAACCCATCGTCCACCAACATCAGGTCCTCTACCCTTAATCGCTCCATACGCGACATCTCGTACATCAACTCCAGCAATAGGCGATGCAACCGCGGGTCCTCGTCTTTTCGGCCATTGATCAGCTCCAACAGCCGTGGGAAGCAGGCTTCGCGAATCATGCGGGGAAACATGTTCTCGTCTTGGTAACCGTCGAGAAGCAGGAGGCAGATGATCGCATGCAGCGGTCCCATCTCGTCCTCCTGCAACAGGCTGTATATGATCTGCGTGCGGACATATTCCTTGTTCGCCTGGAATAGGTCGCTGGTGAGGAGGATCCTAGCGCAGGTCGCAGTGTGTTCTTGGGACTCGAAGGACCGACCGCGGAGCTTCGTGGCCAGGTCGAGCCATTCGCGCAGGGCATCGTCGATGGATTCATGGCTGTCGCATGGATTCGAAACACATCTGTCAAGCTCTTGTCGCCATACATGTCAGCTGGAATTTCCTTTTCTTCTGATTTCTCTGCACCAACCAGTCCAGAACTGCTCCTCATCTTCAGGAGAAAGTGCAGCGTCGTCGAAATCCGCCATCGTGCTCGGTTCCGTGTCTGCACACCAGCGACTGCATCGGGTCTAACCAGCTCTCGCCGTGTATCCGGACTCTAGATTGAGGTATGGGGACTGCTGGATAAATGGCCTGATGGTGTCTGGCGAAGTTTATCAGGACCTCATCAGACATGAAAGTGGCGGGGTTGAAGATTACACGATACAAACTGCAGCCCATTTTACCGTGACCTCATCCTGGGCGATTTTAGTAGAGGTGGGCTTGGCACAATACCTAACTCAAAACACCAAAACCCCGCCACGCGATAGCCCCAGCCACACGGAATGCACATCGTGTAAGTCAACGAAAACGGCCACCGTGCTCCCAAGGGCGTTATTAAAGAATTCTTTGGTCTATGGATGGCTTCAATGTATGTACGGGTATAACGCCATAAACCACTGTTACAATTCCCTTCTTAATACAAGCCCCCAAACGCCAAGCGATAAAAGCCAGCATCGCCAGCACAACACAACCCGACAAACCTGCGAGGAGCTCGCTCTACAATTCCTCCTCTTCTGGTTCTTCTCCTTCTTCATAAATCTTTACCTTGGCCGCGTATTCCTTGATATTGCTGACGACATAGTCATTGATTGTGTCGCCCTTTCCTGCAGCCACCCTCAGAAATAATTCGTTGAGGTTCTGTCGCCCCAAGATATCGACGTGATCAGCTGTCCGAGGCCCACCGCGCGGATTGAATCTCTCGGGTTCGTGAGGCATTTCGACGACAGTGACCTTGACCCCAGCGGGGTTATAACGCTTCATATGCCAGCCCCGGTTGCACATGTATCCCGTGCTGATGAGGTTCACCGTACCATCTCCTTCTCCAATAAGGACTCCGTGATCTACCACTCCCTCAGTTAAGCCAGTATCAATAGTTATGTTGAGATTCGTAGACAGCGGATATTCGGGTGAGCGGTAGTAGTATGCCCTTTCAGTCGGCTTGCCAACGCCATAGAAACAGTAGATTTTCAGGCTTGGAGCCAATGGCAACCTCGTCTCAAGAGGATTAATCCACTTCCTGGGGTCTTTGGCGTTGGCCTCGACCTCTTTAGAAGTATGTGCGACACCGCGAGAGTAGCTCCCTTTAACTTGGTCTTGGTACCAATCCTCTGTGGTGTTAAAAAGATACTCCATCGAATCATCGACTGTAAAGTTCCGATCCGGAGTCGTCCAATTGGCGTCAGTCCTGAAGTTCAAGAGAGAACCAAACGTGTAGTTCTGGCCCGGTTGGTCGTCTGGTGCTGATTGCAAGTCGCCCCATACAGCATTGCCCCCGATGGGAAGCATAGACGAGATGCCAGGCATCGCGCGGAAGATCTCGGCCCTCTCTTCCTTGCTCAGAAACTTCTCGAGGCCGTAAATAGCAAAGGCATTGAGTTGGGCCGTGTCTCGCATCTCGCCGGAGAGGACAGCCGTCAGATCCTTGACTGCGCCGAGCATGCAACCGCTAATGTTAATCCAAGAGTCGACATGGCGCTCCACCCAATCGTTACCTCCTCGACCACCCTGCTCAGATTCTACCCAATGGAAGAAGTAAAAGAGAACCTGGCTGCCCATACTGTGTGATGCTAAAACCACCTTTCTTCCCTCGGCGTTGACCCCGGTCTCAATGTATGACTTTAGTCGGGTAAAGTACCGATCCCGAACCTCGAGGTTCGGATACGACAATCGCCAGTCGTAGGCTGCGGTGAAGGAGTTCGTAGGGTCGTAGCCGATGGATGCAAGGTTCTCGAAGATCTTGTTCCAGATCCAGTAGCCGGTGATGAAGAAGTCAGTTGCATCGAATCCTTGCGCTGCTCTCAACTTCACAAGCGGCGGATCTAATCCAGTTCGCTTGTCCAGCATGATGTGCCTCTTCCAGACCTCCTTGTCCATGACGAGGGCCCTCATCATTGTCCAACTCCCCCATAACCGCTTTCTGAAGTACGCTCTGGATATGTTGGCGGTTCCCCACGACTCAAGACCTGTAGAGATAACGCCAGGTATCATAATCATGGGATGGTAGGCGTCTAGTCCTTCCGCACGAGCCTTGAGCCCAACGGAAAAAGAGTCGTAAGCCTCAGCAACTTGTTGCTCACCCTGAATGATATCTCGCATATCCTTGACTAGACCAGCCGGTAACACGTCCAATAGACTGTCCATGGATATTTCCCCAAACTCGGGGAACTCGATAAGGTCATTGCTGGAAGCGAAGAAGCCTGCGGCAACAATTCCAAAGAGGCTACCAAGGAAGAAGATGAAGGTATTTCTGCGCTTTCGAGTTTTGTGGACGTGTTCGACAACGTGTACATGTGCGACTGGTTGCGGCGTCGGACTCTCTTCCGTAGATGTATCATCACTCTCGATCGGTTTGGTTTCTGCCACATTACGACGTCGAAGGGTGGTCGCCATGGTACGCGAGATGAGGGGAGCCTCGAGAGGCGCCGTGTTCCTTCAGGTGTAACGATGCTAGGGCAAAAATGTTTGTCGCGTAGGTCTTATCAGTATTACGGAGGCGGTTGAGGCGGTTGAGGCGGTTCATATATGGAGGGAGCTCTCGAGTTGAGTCCACAAAAGCAAACCCAGGATCTGCGGCCGAGGATGCCGGCTTATTTCGAGGAGTACTCGTGTACGACCGAAGTGGCCGAAGTAACGATGTTATCGGAATGAACGGCGATATTCAGGAGTCCGTGACAATTCAATGTCCTGGTAGGAATGAAGTGCATAGTCCCAACCGTTGAAGGAGAGACATTCCTGCAGTGCCTGATTGGCAGGGGATTGAATAGAAAAGGAAAAGCCAGCTGACGTCAATGCGAGCTCACATGAAAGATCGGAGGGGTGAGAGAGGAGCTTCCGCCGCTGACTACGCCCAGCCAGTGGCTTAGAGGTAAGTCCCAGGGTTTTCCAGGCTGCCCTGAGGCTACAGGGCACGGAGCCTAAACCTCCACTGAGATCTATTGGCTCCAGCGCCTACAGCGGGACCCCACGCGCTGCCGCACTTGCCCCGCAGTCAAGCATCTCGTGGCTCTCTTGAGTGTGCTCTAGCTGGAGGTCTAGCCCCCTGTGCCTCCACACCATCTCCCACACGCCAGCCATGGATTTGAAGCCCACCAAAACGCTTACATGTGATTGATCCTCCGTCTTCGCTGTCGCATCAGGCGAGACACGCCTCATTGCGCATTGCTCATCGCTCAACGCCTTGATATCCTCCGAAGCGGACCCTGAGCTTCTGTCCCTGGCCTTGTTATCCAGGGCTCCATAACGGGGTTGCCCCTCAGCTCGTCAAGACTTGGCCCTCACGTTGCGGGATTCATCCTCATCCTCAACCCCTCGTCGCAAATCTCGTCTGACACTCGACCCATCTCGAGAGCACACTCAGTATTAACAACGACAGTCTTAGAGCCTCAACGACTTGCTTGTCTCTGTCAGCCTTGATTTCAATTGTAATGGAAGTGACCCAGAGTGACGACATTCCCGGCGAGTTACGGTACATCCAGTACGAGCATGGACTCGAGGCGCAATATCTACCAGCCATCCGCGCCCTCATCTCCAAAGATTTAAGCGAACCATATAGCATATATGTCTATCGCTACTTTCTATGCCAATGGGCGCACCTTTGCTTCATGGTATGTTCTGGCCTGCGCACGTGTCTGCTCGCGAGTCTAATCCTCTAAGGCGCTGAACCCAGCGGATTCGTCGCTGATTGGCGTCATCGTCTGCAAGTTGGAGGTTCATGCATCTCACTCCAATCCCACACGCAGAGGCTACATCGCCATGTTGGCCGTGGCTTCGTCCTTCCGAGGTCACGGCATCGCCACGGCGCTGGTCAGAAAGGCTCTGGACGCCATGACAAAGCGCAATGCCGATGAGATTGTGCTCGAGACGGAGGAGACCAATGTTCCTGCTATGCGGTTATACGAACGGCTCGGCTTCCTACGATCAAAAAAACTACACCGCTATTATTTGAATGGCAATAGTGCTTATCGGCTGGTCCTCCCTCTGAAGACTATCGACCTAGACGCGAGCCCGGAAGATTTTGATGCTAGAGTAGTCTAGTCTCTTTGAAGTTGCCGCGGTTTAGATATTGGATTTCATGATGATAGAACAAAGTACGATTTGGCATGGTATTATGGCATCACGGCGTGGTAAGGACGGGCATTGGGGCAAGAGCATCACGAGTAAGATAAGACATGGGTATATGGTAGTTGCTGGGCGGAGTTCGGTCACATTTGTTTATACGTGCTCTTCCAAGCCGGAAATACTGACAATTAGATGCCTTGGGTATATGGCATCATACCAAATATTTCATCCTCCATATCGTTTCCCTCTGCGAGTTCCTCCGGCTGAAATAGGTTCCATCGTCATAAGTTGCGAATAAGAGTGACACGTCTTTCAGGCCTGGAACATAGACTTCGAATTGTATATCGACGCTTTCAGGCCCCATGCATTGCCATGCGATATACCTATATAGGTATACGCATCTTCACGATCAGCAAAATCCACGTTCTTTTGATTTAGCTGACATACCAGGTTTATAGTAGATCGGCCGACCCTTGGGCTCAACCAACTTGAGTTCTCGGAGCTTTCGAAGAACCCGTCCAACATCATTCATGTCCCTAAAGTCTGTTGTATAGACACAGATCAGGCGGTCTTTTCGGGGGTCCTCGTCGTCGGGCTTCGGGGCAACCTTTGCAGCTATACCGAGTTCGTTCTTAGCTGTAGCTTTCGCTACAATCTCCCACACTTCGTTGACTTCTGCAGGTGGGCAGAAAAGCATCCACTAACACAGTTATCTTACCGGCCGGAGTTGCAAAGGACACTTTCTCGTACCTTTCCTGCACGTACTTTAGCAGCGTGGGCTAGGTCTTGGATGTCATCTGCAGCGCGCTTTATTTCCTTCTGAATTTCTCGTTCCTGGGCAGATGGTGTCTTCGGTGACTTTCTCATGCCTTCGATGAACTTTCTGACGAGGTCCAACCTTTCCATACCACCTTCGATGACCAGTCTCGTTTGACTCCCAGCTTCCTCAGGTGCCTCGTCTTCATTGCCCTTGCTGGCTTGGCTCCCAGCTTGTGCCTTTTCGACTCGAGGGATGTAAGGGTTGCAAATAAAGATCCAGGGGGTGCTGATGGTGACTGGCGTGGTTCTAGGCGGGAGTCGAGCAAGAAAGTCATCCACCGTCTCAGTCAGTTGCCATGCATAAGGAACTCCAGCATAGGGGTTGTGGAGACGGGATATCTCGGCGACAAGGTTCTCCTGGCGGAGGGCTCGGCCTGGGTTTTCCTGTTGCTGACGCATCCACCCCTCAAGGTCGAAATTGTCAACCCGAGTTTGGAGGCCAGCAATGGTCTCCTCGTCCCCTTGGCTTCGTTAGATTCTTTCCATCAAAGATGTCTGACCGTTTGTCTTTTCGCACCATAAAAGTCAGAGTCATCTGACTCCATCTTGATAAATCTCGAGTTATCTCTAGCCAATATTCAATCTCCTAGAATGGTTGGAGAATTGAATCACTTCTATCAGTGACAGCTAGCAATGTTGGTTACTGGGAGATGGGAAGATATCAGGGTAATCAAGAAAAAATTAGAACGCCGAAGGTGAAGCTAAACAAGTTCTCAGATGCTAAATACCCAGCGGATTGGCTGTTTTGAATAAAGAATACCTTAAGGCTGCCAACAGGGCTGAGTATACGCGCTGCGAGCTACAGACGAGCATATCTTTCTGCCTCACCTATCAGTTAGGATGGCGACTGCGGTTGTGGAATAGAATAACTCTCAGCAATCTTCAGCGGAATATGAGACTTTGGGGTTTAAATAATCAAGGAAATAGAGGTAAGATAAGGATGAAGAAACCCATGCCCATGCACACTCCTGTTTCCATCTGTCGCGTCCCTGGTACGCGATCCCAGCGATCTTCACATCCTTGTAAGCCACCTGTTTGCCCCGCCACGCCTTCTATCTTTTCTCTCTCCTCGTTTGCAACCTCCACCAGTCACAACAGCGAGCGGAAACTAGGCATCTGGGGAAAGATGGAAACTCCAAATATCATCTCCTCGCAGGTCTCGCTCATCTTGGACCTTCCGCCAAGCTGCATTCAGTTTTGCCCTGCCCATCCCAAGTTTTTCGTTGTTGGGACATATAACCTTCAGAAAGATGATACTGTGGGTCAAGAAGGCGAGAGCAGTGAAGAGCGTGAAGAGCATGACGATTCAGCACCAAAGACATCCCAGAGTCGTAATGGTAGTCTAATTGTCTTCAAGCTTGAAGGCAGAGAACTGTGAGTCGCCGAGGCCGCCTCTTGTTTCAGTACAGTGTAGCTCACAAGTAGGTTCCTGAGTTAAATAGGACACAACTCCAGACATTTTCGCAACCTTCAGCAATCCTAGACATCCGCTTTCATCCAGCTACAGGGAGGCAAGACATCCTAGCTGTGGTTTCAAGTACCGGAACTCTTGCCATCTTCAAGTTTGATCCTAGCGAAGATCCTGCTTCTCCCCTGAAGATCCTTGCGACCAGCCGATGTGAGGATCTAGGTGAAGATGTCTTGTTTCTACAATGCAACTGGCATCCGGTTGTCCAGAATTTGATTGGAGTTACGACGTCTACTGGGGCCGCCAGATTGTTGAGATTGGATGATGCCTACCGTATCGTGGAACCGACCATTGACTTGGATATCCCAAACTCTCTCGAAGCTTGGTGCATAGCCTTCTCTCCGGCTTCTGAGGACAAGTCCCAAGTAACAGCTTACTGTGGTGGAGATGATTCAATATTACGATACTCGTCCTGTGACTGGGATGAGAGCGATCTTGAGTCGCCTTGCCAGCTCCCATTCCCTCCCGTTACTATCCAAGGTACCCACGAGGCAGGTGTCACTGCTATTCTGCCGCTTTCGCTCCTCGTTGCCGACAAAGGACGAGTTGTAGTAACAGGCAGCTATGATGATCATCTGCGCGTCTTCATCATACATGATTTACATGAGACTTACGGCCTTAAGCGCGTCAAATTAGTCCTAGACGAGAACCTCGGTGGCGGAGTGTGGAGGTTAGACTTGGTTGATATTCACCACCAGGAGGGAACCACAACGATCCGAATGTTGGCATCTTGCATGCATGCTGGATCTAGACTCGTTGAAATTAAGACCCGGGAGGGAGAGAATTGGGCTTGCGAGGTTCTGGCTCGGTTTGAGGAACACAAAAGTATGAACTATGGCAGCGACTTTGTCCGAGGGGAGGGCGAGGGGCTACAATTTGTATCAACTAGCTTTTACGACAAGCTGTTATGTCTTTGGGAGTACAACCCTTAGAATAAACACAATTAATGCCTAGGCTATATCTTGCCAACATACTCATTGCGCGAGTGACGGAGAAGTGCGGACACCTATTGATAGATATTGATTCATCTTAGTTGTTATATAGGGTAGAGACGGAGCAAACAATTACCATAAGACCTCCACACGATGTACTAAAGCTGACTTATCTTACGTGGTAAGTGCACAGATAGACTAGAACTCCATTCATTGCTACTGAGGAGCTTAGCACCCTTAGAGCTCAACAGGTTATCAAGCTCTAAATTAATAAGGTAGTAGAGATGAGCGACAGCTGCGATGGCAGCTCAGCTTAAGGTCTTATTATAGCGTCATGCAATGCTGGAGCAACGTCCACTAAAATAATGGCGGGGTTATCGCCGATCCGTCAGCCTTGCAGCACCCCGAGCCCCGAAGTCGCCCTGAATACTCCCCCAAAATACTGGACCCCCTGTGCTTCAGGCGCCCGGACCATGCTCTACAGCCAAAGTACCGTGAGCTGGGTGTGTTGGTTCGGCTTTCAATTTTGCCCAGGCCAGCCTAAACTTCCTAGCTTTCTTTCATGATACGGGCACCGTGAAAGGAATCCTCCTCACCATCCCATCTCCCAGGCTCATTCACCGGATTACTCTTCCAAGAGGGTGTCTCCTCCACTGCTATAGTATCATAGTCGCAACCACCACGTCCATAGTTTCTCAGCCAATTCCTCTCTTTCCCCGTCGCAACCCGTTCTCGAGCAGCTCGACCTTGACCATCTCCCTCCATGGTAGTGGCAGTTTCCACCATCCCCCAAAACCACTACGAGGCCCTGCGTGGAACAGACTCCTCGCTTGCGCTTCGTTGACTCTCGAGTCTCTAGAAACGCTGAACCACTCCGAACCATCGCCATGGCCACAAATGGTAGCTCTGCGCCGTCGGGCGGCAATGTGACAAATGGCGGGACCTCTGAAGTTCTGACCAAGATACACCAAGCGCTGGAGGTCGTCCACAGCCCATATTCGACGAACGATGCCCGAAGACAAGCTCAGTCCTACCTCGAGGAAGTGAAAGAAATTCCTGAAGCACCACTACAAGGCTACAACTTGGCATCCGACAAGTCCCAAGCACCCGTTGTTCGCCATTACGCCCTCTCCCTCCTCGAACATGCGATCAAATACCGATGGTCGACATATACACAAGAGCAAGCCGATGCTGTGCGGCGCTGGGTTCTCGAGCTTGGTCAAACTGTCTCGAGGGAAGACCCGTCATATTTGCGGAACAAGACAGCCCAGCTTTGGGTTGAGGTTGCCAAACGGAGCTGGGGCGCTGAATGGATGGATATGGATGCTATGCTATGCCAGCTGTGGCAAGTGCCTGACTCTCCAGTTCATAAAGAGCTTGTCATGTTCATCCTCGAGACGCTTTCGGACGAAGTCTTTACTGGCGATGACTCAGTCGTGGCTATGAGGGAGGGAGTCCTTAGCAAGGCTTGTGTCGAGATCTTTACGCCAACCTCTGTGCTGGTCGAGTCATTCCCTAACAGACAGCATGGTCCGGATGTGCGCCATGGCCACGAAGGATGGCTAAGTCGATTGTCCGAATTTCTTAACTACTGTCTGAACCAGGCCCCCAAGGATAATGAGGAAGTGAAATCATGCACTATGAAGGGCCTTTCTGTCCTCCTATCGCTTATGCCATGGGCAATCCCAAAGGCGGTGTCCGCCGCCCACTGCGTCGAAGTCATGTGCGCTGGTCTGGCTTCACCCCATGCAGCGGTCCAGAAGGTATTGTCGTCGCCTTCTAGATATTCGGATTTTTCGCTAATCTAATAGGCTTCGTTGGAAGCGCTCCATGCGCTCTACTGCAGGACGAACTTCACAGACGATGAATTTAGAGAATTGGTAGCTCCGATGTACAGCCGTACGTCCGTCCAGCTGTGCAAGAGTCTCTACGAATACTCGGCAGTGGACCCTGAAGATGTTGACGAAGACAAGTATCAGACTTTGAAGAAGTTATCAGAGGTATGTTCTAGCTATACGTTGACATCGTAGTACTGACAGATTGAAGATGCTTTCATGCCTTGGGGACTATTTCGACCGAAAATTCTCCAAGATACCCTCTGATTCCGCAAGCGACGAGTTCCTTAATCTTCTCGTCCAGGTCGTAGAGAGCCAAAGCCTGATGGTTTCCATTCCTGTCCTTGTCACCTGGACAAGACTTCTCAGTAACAGGCTTATAAGTCTGAGCGAACTTGTCTCTCCGGTGATCGGCCCCCTCCTCGAGACCTGCAGCTCACGATTAGTTCGGTATGAGAACTTGCCGGAAGATACCCAGGACCCTACGTTCCTATTCCTTCTAGAGGACACAGATACAATACCTGAGCGTCACGCTTTCCTGGGCAACTACCGGCGATACAGCTCGCAAATCATTGAGGCTATTGTACAGCTGAAACTTGTGGACGCAATTCCACATATTCTTGGTCGGACGGAGAGTGTGCTGGAACATCTATACGATGGCCAGCCACCTATGGATAGTAAGAAGGCTCAAAGTATTTTCACTTCTCACATTTGCTAATTTGATTAGAGCAAAACTACTCCAAGCATTCAATGCCCGTCCTCCGGGTCGACGCCCACTTCACCGTCATTGAAGCAACCCTAAAGGGATATGCAAAATGGAGGAGAAACCGCCAAACGGAATTTGTACGCGTGAAGCCTTGTCATAGCCAGCATAAACTAACCCTTCACAGGAGCAGCAAAAAGCGGAACTCGAAGCGAACTTCGAGGCTTGGTGCAATAAGCTACTGGGGATGAGCTTTGAGGTGATTTGACTCTCTTATGGATGGTCTTACGATTTGCTAACGAAGAGAAATATCAGGATCCCATGATAAGGAAAAGGAGTCTGCAATTGCTTGTCTATTTTTCCACGACAGCGCTGAACAAGAACGCGAGCTTCATGCTTAAAGTTCTCGAACATATCTTAGTCACATGGCCGGCTCTCCAGCCAGAGTATCGGGCCTTCAACGATGCTATCAAAGATTTGCAGGGTGAGAGCATGGTAGAACTTCAGCGGCTAGCATCTGAAATGCCAGACCACCTCTTAGTACGAGCTTTCCCTCAAGCATCAAATATTGCTAGATATATACTGACTATCATAGGGTGTGTATGATCAAATTGAGAACCGCGTCAACGAGATGATGTCTTCAGGCTCTCTTGATGAAAAGCGATCTATAGCATACAAGAGTTTCCTCTTCATCATCATGTAAGTTGAACGTAGGGAAGAAAAGAAGCGTTGAATCACTGACGGATCCAGACATCGAGCAACTAATGTGGGTACGGAGGCGAAGGTTCAGAAACTGCGAGAGTTCATCGAGCCGGTCAAAGCGCAATGGCAGAACGAGAACATCAGATCATCACTGAAGTCATATTCGAGCTTTTGTGAGTTCCTGGGTTTGGATAAGGCCCAGAGATATTTGGCGAATCGACGCGCGCATGAGATCCGAGATTGGGGATCTCAGGAGCTTGATGCTGAGGGCTTGGCTCTTCAAAGTGAGCTCGAGGAGCGTCTCAAGGTATGAAAATCCCTGGCTCCAACGTAAATTTCCAGATTCTGACAGTTGCAGCTTTTACCCCTTCGATCCACCAAGTCTTTCCTAGCCTTTTCTGTTGAGAGACTGGACAAGACATCAGCAGCATTTCAAGCTTCTTATGCTCTGTGGCAGGATGGCTTTTCAAATATCCTTGCAGACCTCCTGGAATTCCTCAGGTCTGTGGCTTAATACCTCATGTTTGTGTTGAGTCGTACTGATCCCTAGATAGTTATGCGCATGCATCGCACAACCCAGACAATTGGGCAGAGCTGCCGTCTGAGATGCGACCCATGGTACATCGGGTTCTGAGTGACAGATTTTGGCAAGCTGGAATCTCGGAAGGCAGTAAAGACGACTTCTATGCGCGTGTGATGGACAAGAAGAACACGATGGAGGGACTCGCATCAACGATTCGCGGCTCAGTACGCTTCGTCCGAGAAACAGCCTATGCTATAATATACTGCATGAGCCGGCTGGACATGCAGTTCTATGGATTCGAAGGGCTCTCGGCGCCCTTGTCAAAGGCCCTCTTTGCTGACTCGATTTGGCTATCAACGCACCAGCAGAGCAATCTGCTGAACTTGGTCCGGTATCTTGTGGATGACTGCCCAGTTGATCATCGGGAGAGCTTCCTCCCCCAGCTATTAGCAGCGTGCTTTCAACAAATGGACGCAAAGATCAATGGCGAGTGGGGTAAAATGGAACAGCAACAGACGACAGCGGCAGATGGCGAAGCTGGACTAAAGGAAGAGATGAAGGCCGAGAGTATTCTACGCCAAGTAACCTACACAGGAGTGCTAATGGTGGCAGACTTCCTCGATCCCACAAAGCCTAGTAAGCCCTTTCCCTACACTCTGAGTTGAATTATTACTGACAGGTCTCTAGATCCACAGACACTCAAGTCTCGAGCCCTCGAAGGAACCGCTGAGCCGACACCTCAGGAGGCATATCCGACGCTGCGGAAGTTTTGCCTAACGCACCAGGAAGTCGTCGAGCCTCTGCTTGTATTCTGTACTCATGGGATCCGAATGAGAGACACCCGGTGCTGTAGCATGATCCTTCGTCTATTCATCTCGCTCGTCCCGGAATTCCACCTTGTGGAGGGCCAAGTGCCGAAGTCGTTGCCCCAGAACTTACAGGATGGACAGAATCCCCCGATCGACACGTCCCCTATACCGCCAGCTATTGCATCGGCAATTCGGGAGTACATTTCCCTGGACGTGTTGAAGGCATGTGTTACGTCCTTCCATGAGCCGTACTTTGTCGACTTGCAGAAGGAATTGGCAGCATTGATTGCAGCTATCGTGGTCTATTATAGCCCGATTACTTCAACACCTACAGATGTGCTACTGTCATTGCCAAATATCAACCCTGCCGATCTAGACCGACTGTCGGCCTATATGAGCAAGCCTGGATCGCACACCCGACAACAGAGGGCACTGGTTTTAGATCTCCTAAAAGACCTCAAGGGAGTGAGCGTTTCAGAGATGGGAAAGCTGCCAAACAGCAGTGGATTTGGTAGTTCCAGATCTAGGAAAAGTGCGCGGAGCAAGATGGCCCAAGGTTTTATGAGTGATCCTGTGACTCCAGGCCCGGGATCGACGAGGGCAAGTGGGATGACTGGGGTACGACAAGCGACACCAGACGGGCTAGAGGGGGTCTCGAACCTCTTTGATGGTTGAAGTGCATAGAGAGGCAGATCTAATGGCGGCATGGAATTGTGGATATAGGAAATGGGCTTGGCACTCCAGATGCTCTTCACTGCTTGGTTTTGCTAATTATTTGGGGGAAGTCTGAATAGAGTATTTGTCGTGGGGGGGAATTGAATGGAGCATTGGTGCTTGGAGGCGAATGCAGGACAGAACAGGGCAGAAAGCGAATGAACTTGATGATTAGAGTAAAACCAAGTAAACGCTAGATCTCGATCCGGAACTGGGGAGGTACGCAGTACTAGTACTGAAGATAAAGCATCTGGTGTCTTGTCCCTACGGCTTCTCCCGTTGCTGAACTGACAATGATGATCAACAACAGCACTAGTGAAAATGCCCGGCTCACAAGGCCAGGTTTCCGGTAAACCGTTGAGAACCTGAATGCATTAGAGCCTTTAGTCTCTCCATCGGACACAGCACAGGGCTGCTAATCCCTGGAAGGATGACAACAGGGGAGACGTTTGGCACCCCACGAGGCTGAGCCATGTGGAAGCCGTTGCTTGAAGATGTCTCAGTCGCTTAGCGGCAGTGGAGGATGGGGGGTTGTGTTTGAAACGCGAAGGCGGAGAGAACAAAAAGCAAGCAGGCACAGATAGAGGCAAGTCGAGGCGAATGTGGCAGTGCGGTTTCGGGAGGGACGGATATGGATGGATTTGGGAACGAGGTGAGGCGAGGTGTTGTTGTACCTTGTGCTTGTCCGTTTATGTCGTGTCACTGACGATGAGGTTATGGGTAGCATTTGCGGATGATCCCTGTTGGCTGTTTGATAGAGACGGCTGGGCGGGTCTTGTCTGGTTGTATCCCTGAAGCTTGGGCCGTGTTGATCACACCAAGCGGATAGTCTACCACAGACGACCCTGTTGAGGAGCTGGTGACGACGAAGGTACGGGTAAGGTGAACTCGGACTTCGGCCTCGATAGATCCTCCTAAGTCCACGTACAAGCATTGAAGGCAAGTCTGGAACCAACATCTCCAGAACCAACATCTCCAGTGGAGCCAGTGTATGGCGTGGAGAGAGAGAGTGTGTGTGCTTGCGTCTGTGCCTGCGGTGCCTGTGGTGCCTGCGTTTGTTCGCCTTGTTCTCCTTGCTCTGTACTAAAATAAATACATGTTCAAACGCATGTCTTAGGCTGAGACGATGAGACGATATCCATAACCCGGCAGGCAGGCAAGCCAAGCCTCGACACTCGACGCGGCTAGTGATTGATCACAAGTGAGCGCGCCAATAGCCACTTCTTTACTCTGTGGGCAAACCGACCAACACTCTGTCACATAGATTAAAAGCCCGCAGAAGTGCTTAGAAGTGCTGAATGGGGATCAGATCTAGTGGAGAAAAAGGGGGCAGGCATGTGGAGGAGGTTGGGAGGCTATAATAGCGAGCTTATTATAAGGCTAAGGCTGTAGGGTTGTTGGGGTTTGGGCACCGGCATGCTCAATGTTAGCTTGTCAGCTTGCCATTAAGAAGGATTGTTGATTGATGTGAAGCATGGATCAGATCCTTATGGCTTTATCCGCTACTGCATACTCTGCAAACACCTATCACGATGGCAGCTGGGAGCTGTTGGTGATGCGGATGTCGTCTTTGCAGATGCGGTCTCTGCAGATGGGAACTGTCTATACCCTGAGCAGCACATGATTGGTATCATGACCACGCAACAGACCACATTAAACCTCATTGCTGTAGTCTACGAGTCAGCCTCTCAGACTAGTTCTATTAGATAGGCCCGACAGCTAGGTACCGAATGTAGTTCGGAAATAATCTCTTCGTTCCGGGACCCTGAACCAAGCTGGTCTGAACGCCTCCTGTCTAGTCGCGCTTCCTGTTTGGGCAGTCTCCCCTGTCACTCTGGGGGTTTGTTGGTTAGGCCGTTCCTTGGACAATGTCACCCACAAGGAAGACAAGGACCTGACTACCTTACCTGCTAGAACGCCAAGCTGTCGGGGGAATCCACTGATCAGACGGAACCGTGCCTTGGAGTGTTCCCTGGAAGCCGTCAAGTGCTAGTTATGCCGGTGTTGGCGTAGTCTGAATGGGCACGGAATCAGCCGTGGATGGTTGCGCACTGTATTTCGGAGTTAACGTGGACGAGTCAAGCCGAGCTGTGAAATCAGAGTCGCACTCTTGTTCAAACATGTCGTTGTATACCTTACTTCGTACTGGAGGCGAGATTGAACACTGGGTTCGTCTGGTGTGTAACGCTGCAGGCTGCAACTGCGACGTCCCGGTCAGTTCATTGTCCATGCTGTCAGAGTGTCGACTTATACACGCATGGATCCATGCCCCTTGCTTGCTGGAGCCGGCAGTCAGGCTCGGAGAATAATGTAACGCAGATGTCCACCTCAGTCATCATCCATGGCTCACATCCGCCGTCCAGGGTTTTATGATTTATCCCTCCGCACCGGCAGCTCTGGTTTCCGAATCGACAAGTCTGAACCATGAATTGTATCTGCTTGTTTCGTGCACAATGCGTTATGAAGCGGCTTCCTTGGCAATAAGTGAACCGTGTGCTTAATTGAAAACACTGTATCAAGCAGAGCCAACAGCCCAGGATACCCCCTAACAACCTGTGGTAAATCCTCTCCACTACCGGTGGCTGCAGCATCACGACGCTTCCCTCTTCCCTCAGGAGCATCAGATAATCCCTTTTTCGACCCAATCAACCCCAAGTTTGCACCTGAGTAGTAGGTTCTGTTTTTTTCTGGCGCTCCCATCACTCGGCATATATTAATCGGTGCTTGGCCTGTGGTCCTTGCGTCCCCAATCCAAGTCCCCCCCGCGTATCCTCGCCTCTCCTTGTCTTCGTCTTCTGACTCTCGTCTTGTCCTCCATTCTGGGGTTCCACCAACTGTCGTCTGTTTTGTCTCGTGTAAGGTGAAGCAAACAATTGTCATATTCGCTCCTCCGCTGTCTTTTTCGCGAGTCGGCCACTTTGCGTGGCTGGACTGACGACTGTTTGCCTTTGGGCGTCGTTTCTTTTGCCGTCACCACGTCTAGGCCTTCGCTCGCTCTCTGGATCTATCGAACTCTATTCTCTCGATATATTCACCTCCCAAATTCTGCACCTGCGACAAGCCTGATCGTGGTTCCCCGCCTTTTCGAGTGTCGGTACTTGTTTCAATCTCCGCTTATCCGTCCTCCATCTTTGGTTTGATCATCCTACCCCGTATGCAGCTTCGCGACTTCGTACACCCGTTTCGTTAATCACCTGGCGCCCTTTGGAGGCCGTCCTGGTCTAAAACCCTGTCATCTTCTTCATCCTCTTATTATTCAACTTGTCCCGCATTATTGGATGCCGTCTCTGTCGTCTGATTTTAGCCTGCCCTGCTAGTTCCATCCGCCCTCATCATGGTCTACTGTGGAAAGCCCTCTCGGGGCTGTCAGATGTGTAGAACCCGGAGAATCAAGGTATGACCTTGCATAAGGATCAGAATCTGACCGGTGCTCGTCATGCTCATCCTTCATAGTGCGACGAGACAAAGCCTACCTGCAATCAGTGCGCCAAGTCCCGGAGACAATGTCCAGGCTACAAAGACGAGTTCGATTTAGTCTTCCGCAACGAAACCCAGGCCACGGAGAGGCGGGCTCGTAAGGCTAACAAGAAGGCATTGATCCAGAAACAGGACAAAGCCGGCACCTCGAAGGAGATGCCCAGGCCGGTCTCGGCAGGCAAACAAGCACCAGACAAGGCTATTCTAACGACGCTCAACCTCCCCGTTGAGCAACAGGCAACCTGTCACTTCGTCTCCAACTACGTCCTCATTCCTCGCCAGGATGATACTCGTGGCTACATGGAGTTCGTTGTCCCCCTTATTAAGGCCGAAACTCTTGCGCCGCACTTCAAGCACGCCTTCGATGCCTGTGCTCTGGCATCCCTCGGCAACCGCGTTGGCCCGGGAAACGATTTCGAGAAGGCATCTTTGGGCCACTACACTAAGGCTCTTGCTGCCACCTTTACCGCCTTGAGGGATCCCAAGACAGCTACGTCAGATGATACTCTTGGGGCCGTTCTTCTGCTGGGGTTGTTCGAAAACATTACTGCTAAGCAGCTGGGCATGCTGGCCTGGGGATCTCATATAGAAGGTGCCATTCAGCTTGTCAAAGCTAGGGGCAAAGAACAGTTGCGAACCAAAATTGGCCTTGCCATGTTCGTGGCAGTTCGAACCCAGATGGTGCGTATTGTCCCCTGGAAATGCGGCAACGTCAAGAAAGACTCAACACTAACACTACGGCTTAGATCATTCATTCGCTTAGCACTGGAAAGCAACCGATCATGGGAGTTGAGTGGTGGCTCAGTGATGCGGTCAAGAACTTCTACGCGGCTGATTGTCAACGACTAAATATTCGTACGGGCGAGTTGAGAGCGGAGGTAAATAGAGTCATGACTTCCGTTACTCGGAGTCCTGAGAACATTGAGCTGCTGCTGGATATGATCCGGCGCTGCCAAACCGTTGATCAGGAACACGTTGCCTGGGCTAAGTCGTTGCCAGACTACTTCCAGTTTAAGGCGGTGGCTTGGGAAGACCACGTTCCCAATGGTGACTACTCACGAGCAGAGGTGTTTCCGGGGCGTGTGGATGCGTATCAGGACTTGTGGGTTGCTAGTGTCTGGAACATGATGCGGTGCTCGCGAATCATCCTGGCATCTATGATTGTGCGCTGTTCAGCCTGGGTCTGCGCGCCGGTCGATTATCGAACAACCCCTGAATACGCTACTGCGGCACGAACGTGTTGCGATGCAATCACCGATATCATCGCATCCGTTCCTTACCAGCTTGGATGGTTCTCCAAGCGCAAGGAACTCTTGAGGAAGGCTAATCTCTCATCATTTGGTTGTGGAGAAGAGGACGCCCAGAAAGGCTTGCCTGGGTATTTCTTATCGTGGCCTCTAACCTGTGTTCAGGGGCAAGACTATGCGACGGATGCTCAGAGGGCTTGGGTTAAGGGTCGGCTGACTTTCATTGGCAACCAGCTTGGTGTTAGATATGCCATCATGTTGGCTCAGGTGAGTACCTGTTTACCTAGAGGGGTTCAACTACGTATGTGAGCATAATCATGCTAATAATGTTTTAGCTCAACCTTCGACTGCCCTCGATGCTTATCCGCCGAGATGGTCTCATGGCGAACCCATACCCGATGGCTCACGACTTCGTACATCTCCTCTCTTCTAAGACTGCCCCGCCAACAGCCGGTTATACGATGAATCCGATCCAGCAGCGAGAGGCAATGCTGAAGGATCTGACAGATCGACAAAAGGCGGAGCTTATGGCTAAGGCTATGGGTACATCGGGTCAAATCGATGAGCGAATGGTGGACAATTGGCTGCGATTGAAGAATACGAATGCGTCGGCAGGACCTTGACTTTGATGACTTCTTGCATACGGACAACTTTTGGATAAGCGTTGCGAGACATGGAACTTCGAATCTGCTCCAGCATATTTTGGTCTTTGGGAGATGGATAAGGGCGTTACGGATAACTTTAAATGGGTTTCCAAGGATGGATAAGATCCAGTTGGGTAAGGCCCTGAAATTGGGAGTCCTAATGAGTCCAATGGCAGCGTTTTTGTCTTCGATATAGTACGTCATTTTGGGATATGACTTGATGATAGAGGGAATATCAAGGGGAAAACTGGTAAAGGACTCCGGGTGGGATAAAAATCACAACACTCATCTTGGCAAGTTACGACGCTTAAACGCAACCTAGCCTCTAGGAAATCTGTCTCCTATGTCAGATACGTTTGTGTACGATATACCAGCAAAAGAATAGCCAAAGCTTTGTTTGATTCTGCTGTTTCAATCGTTCTAAACATACGCACGGTCGCGAATGACCTGTTTCCATTGCGTGAATATATCCCAAAACCCTGACAATCATGACGCAAGAACCAAGAAAACGAACCCAAACCCCCCACAACCAGATCGAAACATGGCCAGATGTAGACCCGGCTTCCCCAGGTCCTAAACCACGATAGTTCTCATAAACTCCAGCCCACGTTCGTCCGCCCTTCTTCAGTATCGATTCCCTGTTTAATTCCTGCCCCAATGCGGAAATCCGTCTATCAAGGGTATCCTTCCCAATCGTAGTCGAGCAAAATCGGTGTCCTGTATCGTTCGCTCACCAAGTCTCGAGGTATTCGCAACCCCGTCTGCGTCTGGTTCACTTGCGCTTCTTACTACACCGGCATTAGCAACACCCTCAAAGAGGCCTCCCAAAGCAATCCGCACCTCTTCTGCTGATCTTCCTTCGCCGTTCCCAAATTCCACGCCTTGACGACCCAGCTCTGCGTCGCATCAACGTAATTCTCATTCCGTATCTCCTTGACGCCGA
The DNA here is from genome assembly GCA_023628695.1 of Nectriaceae sp. PG4201. Classification (NCBI taxonomy): domain Eukaryota; kingdom Fungi; phylum Ascomycota; class Sordariomycetes; order Hypocreales; family Nectriaceae; species Nectriaceae sp. PG4201. Next base: position 137,088 of record JAMAKE010000046.1, on the reverse strand, counting down.
CTTTCAGGCCATCCTTGGTGAACACGACGTTCTTCTTGCCCATGCGCTCTGAGGCGGTTTCAGAGATCTTGCTGACGCTGAGATACACTTGGTAGCCGACCCAGCCACCCACGCCGAGGATGGCGAAGACAATAAGGAGGGGGAGGACCTGACTGATTGCGCGCGCGTGTGAGTACCGCGATGGGTAGCAATGCGGGAAGAGAAGGGTGCGAAAGTTACCTGATCGTCGAGGTCTGCGCTTTGGAGGAGCTACCCCACGCCATAGCTGCAATGTGATAGAACGAGGAGCGTTTCGAATCGTAGGGGTTGGGAGGATCGAGGAAAGCGCGGTATCACTGAGTCTCGAGTTCAAGCCGGCAGAAAATATTTAGGAGAAGAAAGAAAAGACGAATCCAGGAGGAGGCGAAAGGGGGACATGGAGCTGCAACTGCAAAAATTAAGGGTCTTGCAGCGCGTCCAGGTTCTTGAGACGGGGGGCCAGAGGTAGAAACACTGGACCTGTACCTGTCGAGCGCTGAGGGTGGAGTGAGGGACCCCGCTGCCGCCAGTGTCGTGGGCCGCTCCGCTAATTTAGGGGGGATACAGGGCGCTGGAGACCAGTCCAGCGCAGTGGAGCGATGTCGGGCCGCGTGTGAGGAGCTGTGAGACGGGCTTGGCAGATGATCGATCGGGTTGCCTCTGAACGGCATGTGATGGTGTGCGTGCAAGCGTCTAGGGCTGGGTTTTTAAGGGAAGTAAAGCTATCTCTGATTGAGATGCTCTGGTGAATACTTAAATTCAGAGTTAAAAGCACCTTATTTCACTGGCATCATGGTTATCTGCTCTCCTACCTTAATGCCCTGGATGGCCCTTGTATTTGCCATGCATCTGCACATGGAAAAGACAGCGCCTCGACCTTATGCGGCTTTCAGCTGCTGGCGGGGGGCATTGCGTATTTTTTGACTCTGCTGTCCTGCTCTCTCTAAACTGTCTTCCTTTACTGACCACCGTAGGCGTCTTAAATGATTTGTGCTGTGCTACTACGTTCAATGTCTTTCACCTGGACACGTGTACTCGATTCGGTGACGAGGCAACAAAGACAATGCAAACTGCTGGTGGTGATGAACCACGGGTTCGGGAACAATAGTAATCCCGGAACGAACCCAGGGCATCCTCGAGTCTTCCATGCCCTGTGGCTCGTGTGGCTAGTGGGAAGTGATGACTTGCTGAGGCAAGCTCCCCAGCTCCCTATGAACCAACCAGCACCGTATTTTGTTGAACCTCTTCGATCTGCTGCATCGTCTTCAATTCACTAAGTTTTGTTCCCAGTGATCAGGCACGAAGCCACCGTAGCATCTACTCCTTCGATACCCAAAACAATATCATCCTCACTCCCTTTGTGATCTTCGTGAGCGCTGAAGCCTTGGCTCTATAAGTCGCTAACACCACCCCTCCTTTTTACTCAGGCTCTGAGTGGCCCTAGGCGGTGTCCAACTTGGAAAAGGCCAGACTGCAAGCTACCACCCTGGAAACACGGCAACGACGTCCAGCCTCTGAGCTCACCACGACGTTTCATCCAAACTCATCCCAGTCCACCAACAACCGCTCGACGTTTGGCTGGGAAACGCTGACGACTCGCACATCAAGAGCCTCTCTCCCTTCTGGCATCAGGACCTCTCCCGCCCTCGAATCGAGCCTCCGTCCAACTCCCGCCACCCTCGGTTGCGCCGCACTTCCGTGGCCGCTCCGTCTCCGTCATGTCGAACCCTCCACCAGGCAGTGATGGCTATGGCTATACCGAACCGCAGCCCATAGACGAGCAGCAGACGTACAATGAGTACGACCAGACTGCCGGCCAGCAGGCCCCTCCCCAGCATGAGGCCGTCGCGCATGGCAAGAAGAAGAAGCGAGGATATGCGGCCGGTGCTTTCGAAGTTGGAGCTGGCGCCAATGCCGCTGTAGGTGGTCAGTTGCAGGGAGGAGTACAACAACCATATGGCGTCCCCCCAGTCCAGACTCCCGCGTACGGAGGATATACCCAGCCCGAGCCGCAACCTGTGGCGGCTCAGGGTTATCCAGGATACGGCGCACAGCAGCCCGTCGCTCCTCAGGCTCCGGCATACGGCGGATATCCAGCTCCCGATCAGGGTTATCCCGCGCCGGGTGGTCAGCCTGCTCCCGGAGCTCCTGGTGTTGCTGGAATCACCCAGGGTCTGGGTCAAATGTCGGTGGGTGGTCAGGCTCAACAACCCCAGGCGGCTCAGGGCCAGAGGCCCGTTGCTTTGAACCAACTCTATCCCACCGATTTGTTGAACCAGCCGTTCAATGTATCTGAGCTGGATCTTCCGCCTCCTCCCATTATCCTCCCCCCTAACGTAAGTCGACCCGTTGAAGCCCTCGCCCTGATATCTCTTGCTAATGCGGGTGCCGCTAGACGAGCGTTACTCCATCTCCCGATGCCAACTGCCCCCCTCGATACATCCGATCGACGCTCAATGCGGTCCCGACGACGCACTCGCTGTTGAAGAAGTCAAAGTTGCCGTTTGCGCTCATTATCCAGCCCTATGGCGCCCTCCATGACGACGAGGATCCCGTACCCATTGTCCAGGACCAGGTTATCTCCCGCTGCCGAAGATGCAGGACGTACATCAACCCATATGTTACCTTTTTAGACCATGGGCACCGTTGGAGGTGTAACATGTGCAACCTGACCAACGACGTTCCCCAGGCTTTCGATTGGGATGCGGCCGCACAGCAGAGTGTCGACCGGTGGCAGCGTCACGAGCTGAACCACTCTGTTGTTGAGTTTGTTGCCCCGCAGGAGTATATGGTTCGGCCACCTCAGCCCCTGGTTTACCTCTTCTGCTTCGATGTGAGCTATGCTGCTGTCTCAACTGGCCTCCTTGCGACAAGCGCCCGAACCATTCTGGATAGCCTTAATAGGATACCCAATGCGGATAGGCGGACACGATTGGGCTTTATCGCCGTTGATTCCAGCTTACACTACTTCTCCGTCCCCAAGGATTCGGACGAGAATGGCGAGACTAGCATGCTGGTTGTTAGCGACCTTGATGAGCCCTTCCTCCCTGTTCCTCACGACCTCCTTGTTCCCCTTACGGAGAGCCGCCAGAGCATTGAGAAGTTCCTCCAGAGGCTTCCCGACATGTTCCAGAACAACCAGAGCAATGGCTCCTGTATGGGATCCGCTCTTCGTGCCGGCCATAAGCTTATCTCCTCCCTGGGTGGCAAGATTGTTGTCCTGACCGCTTCTCTCCCCAACCTGGGAGTTGGAAAGCTTGATATGCGAGAGGACAAGAAACTTCTCGGAACCTCCAAGGAGGGCAGTCTTCTACAGACCGCCAACAGCTTCTACAAGAGTTTCGCCGTCGAATGCTCGAAGAACCAGGTGTCCATCGACATGTTCCTCTTTTCGTCACAATACCAGGACGTAGCCTCCCTCAGCAATCTGCCGCGTTACACTGGTGGTCAGACATGGTTCTACCCCGGGTGGCACGCGTCGAGACCGGAGGATGCTCTCAAGTTTGCGTCCGAGTTCAGCGATTATTTGTCGTCTGAGATCGGTCTGGAGGCAGTCCTTCGAGTTCGCGCCACTAGTGGCCTACGGATGAACACCTTCTATGGCAACTTCTTTAACCGTAGTTCGGATCTTTGTGCCTTCCCTGCCTTCCCACGCGACCAATGCTATGTCGTTGAGGTGGCGATTGATGAGAACTTGACCAAGAACGTCATTTGTCTTCAGGCTGCCGTCCTTCACACTACTTGCAACGGAGAGCGCCGCATCAGAGTCATGACCTTGGCTCTTCCTACTACTACAAACCTGTCCGACATGTACGCTTCCGCAGACCAGTGTGCCATCACTACGTACTTCAGCCACAAGGCTGTTGAGAGGACATTGGGAAGCGGACTTGATGCTGCCCGAGACGCCCTGCAGAGCAAGCTCACTGAGCTCCTCCAGACCTTTAAGAAGGAACTCGGAGGAGGAAGCATGGGCGGTGGCTTGCAGTTTCCGGCCAATCTACGTGGTCTCCCTCTCCTGTTCTTGGGTCTGATTAAGAACGTTGGTCTCCGAAAATCAGCCCAGATTCCCTCGGATATCAGATCAGCCGCTCTATGCCTCTTGTCTACCCTGCCTGTGCCGCTCCTCATGAGGTACATCTACCCTCGCCTTTACTCATTGCACGATATGCCCGACAACGCCGGGATTCCGGATGAGGAGACGGGTCAAATTGTGCTTCCCCCTCCCCTGAACCTATCGTCTGAGAGGTTTGTGTCATATGGCCTATACCTGATCGACGATGGGCAGACTCAGTTCTTGTGGGTGGGCCGTGATGCCGTACCCCAGCTCATCGCGGATGTCTTCGGAGTGGAGGACAGGACTCAACTCGAAGTGGGCAAGGGCCGAGTGCCAGAGCTAGAAACCGACTTCAACGAGAAGGTTCGGGCAGTGATCCAGAAGAGCCGCGACCACAAGGGATTACAAGTTGGAAGCATTACCGTGCCTCATCTATACATCGTCAAGGAGGACGGCGAGCCCAGTCTGAAGCTGTGGGCACAGACGCTGCTGGTCGAGGACCGAGCCGATCAGGGCGTAAGCGCTGCGCAGTGGCTGGGTATGTTGAGAGAAAAGGTAAGCTGACACTGTTCTTATTCTTCATGGGTTAGTTTCTAATGTGATGCAGGTCGTTCAGTAGTATGCACATGACGTAGATGTGGAGTTTGGCTGGTTCTGGTAGATGAACTTGAGCCATAGGACCTCGTAATGGAGATGGTCGAGTGAGTGATCGAACAGAGAGCAGGAGTCGGGGGTGGGGAGATTTGTGTAACTGAAAGGGAGATAAATGATATCTATTAGAAGTATTGATATGCTGAGCCTATCATTTCAAATTGGGCAATGCGAAATGTTTGATGTTGCTTCTCACGTTGTCCGATTCCTAGTCCCCAACGAGGCTCCGAACACCCCTTGAAGGCAAAGGCTTCCAAGCCATTATGTCTAAGCTAGAGTAAGAACGCCGGAACTAAATATGAGCATGTATGAGCGTTACCGTGACATCTCTTTCATGTATGTCGCCCACATTTCTGGCTGGTGTCGCTTGATGGGGCGGGGACTTGCCGGTCCTATAGTGCCACCGGCCATAGGTCTAGAGAATTGTTTGAGTACGGAACAAGCTCTGTATACATGGTGACACCTCGCCTAATATGATCCGTACCTGCAGTGAGCGACTGCTTGTTTGCAATGTCAACTTACAAAGTAAGACACAGCCTAGAAAATGAAGGATCCACAGCCAAGCACATTGGAAAGCAACAGTTACATCTATGCGTCTAGGTATCGCATGCGCCTTGGGTTGCTCGGTGCCACTCTATTGTGTTGAGGAGCACGTCTAGGAGAGATGAGTTAGTGCAAATCGTCATACCTCCGACCTGCTTAGGTTGCGGAGATGAGTCAGTATATGTTCCCGGAAGACACTACTGGCTATCGTAGAGCCAACGGCCTCGCACTAATGAACTCTCATCTTCTTCCATTCAGTCTATGTCTATGAGCTCGACTCTAACTCAATGCTATCTTCAACGCTGACCTCTGGTAAGGGAAACGGCCTTTGCTCTCGGTAATTAAAGTCATAGTCTGATCACCTTAAAAACCATATCCAAGCTGACATATTGTAAGGAAGCGCTGCGGGCGCGACACTCGGTCTTGAGAAGCTTAGCCTGGGGGACAAGTGTGCGCCCCAGGACCCCTACCTAGTCGAATGCTGTGAGTCTGGAGTGGTATACGAATATGCCTAGACACTAGGGTCGCCTGCCAGCCGCACTTATAGAAGAGCAGAGGAACGTGCTGGCGAAGTTGCTGACGGTGAGGTTAGGGCCGTCTTATTTACAATAATAAGTAAGATGCCAAATTTTTATGAACCTAACATGGATATGGACTGCAAATTTCTGGATCAGCATGTGAACAACTAGGAACTGTATGCTCTTGGTGGTGCAGAACAAAAATAGGATGGGTTAGAACGATCCGAGGAAGAGCGATGTGAGGACGCCACCGTCGTCTCTACAAAACAGACTTCTTGAACGATGCGGGATTGCGACGGCGAAACCAACAGCTTCGGGAATCAGCCTTCGAGGCCGATTTGGCATCTTTACCGTCAAGCACCGGGTCAGCGCAACTGCTTACCACTCGAAAGCAGCTGAAGAATTCTACAAACGACATTGAACTCGAAAACCTGTCTTGACTTCAGTGCAACTTCAATGTTAGTCAAAGTAACATGACAGGGAGGCGCGTTGGGGTGAGATACGTTTGCAAGAGGCAAGCCGGGGGAGTGAGAGCCTTAACCGTCTGGTAAGGATGGAAGCTGGTCGCCGCCGATAATCCATCGCCTAATACGAGAAGAAGAAAGACAGCAAGGTCGCAATCTTTGACCGGCTCAATGCTTGGCTGGGTCAGCGCCTCCTCGAGCTGAACTCAGCTGCAGCCCTTACTGGCCTCTGGGTTGTTGTAAGCTCAGCTGTGTTGGCCACCAGCAGCCAGTCACGGCTCGAAAATTAAGCGCCGGAGAAGCACAACATTGCGATCCAATGGAGGCTATGCGACACACCACCAACGGCACATTTATATAAGGCACACAAAGCCCGCTCACAGCCTCGTCTGAGTTCCCATGCCATGCCGCCATCTGTTCATCACTCTTCAGGATGATGGCTGGTAATCGCATATCTTTGCGAATCTTGACATAAACTTTCTTGCATCATGACTAGCCACGATCGAGGCGACGCTACCCCGACGACGAATAACGCCAGAACTGTACAGGCTGAAGGGCAGTCGAATGTGCACATCGGGAATAACTATTGGCAACTCCCAAGCAATACGCCCTCTCGAGCCGATGAGCATAACGGGCCGCACTGGATCGTCCCGTTTCGTCGCAACAAAGACTTTGTTGGCCGTGAATCGGTCCTAGCCACGCTTCTTCAGAGGATCGCGCCGGGTGCAGATAAGGGCGGCTGCCAACATACCGCCATCGAAGGGCTGGGCGGTATCGGAAAGACCCAACTTGCCATCGAGGCTGCCTTTCGTCTCCGGGAGAAGCATCGAGACTGTTCTGTCTTCTGGGTCCCCGCCCTTGATGTCACCTCTTTCGACAACGCGTATCGCAATATCGGTAGACAGCTGAATATCCGGGGTGTCGATGCGGATAATGCAGACATCAAGTCCCTCGTTAAGACAGCTCTAAGCCAGAGCGGTGATGCCTGGCTCTTGATAATCGACAATGCGGATGATGTGGACCTTCTATTTGGTGAAGCTGACGCTTTGTCTTTATTTGATTACCTTCCCTCTGGTTCCAGAGGCTCCATCCTGTTCACGACGCGAAATCACACTGTTGTCAGAAAACTCGATATCTCGCCAGCCAATGTTCTCCACCTATCCGAAATAGAGAGGGCCGAAGCCAGAGAGCTGCTGCAGAGAAAACTCAAACCGGAACAGATAAGCGACATCAAGAGCACGGAAGAGCTGCTTAACTTCTTAGGCGATCTGCCGCTCGCCATAAAACAGGCATCTGCATATATGGACCAGACAGGTATAACGACGACGCAGTACCTGAGGTACTGCCGCTCAAGTGACGCAAGCTTCATTGAGCTATTAAACAAAGATTTTGAGGATCAGGGCCGCTATAACAACACCCAAACCCAAAACCCAGTCGCGACGACTTGGGTGATCTCCTTCGACCAAATCTCCCGAGATAACCCGCTTGCGGCCCAATACCTCCAATTCATATCATTTCTTTCCGAGAAGGACATTCCGGCAACCCTCCTGCCGCCCGGAAAGACGGAGATAGAGACCTGGGAGGCGATTGGCATGCTAATGTCATACGCGTTCATCACCAAACGACCTAATCAAGATTCATATGACATGCATCGGCTTGTCCCGTTGGTGATGCGAAATTGGCTGGCGGGGAAAACAAGAGTAGGGGCAACCGTCACAGCTGTGATACAGTGGCTTGACGAGGTTTTCCCATACCCTGAACACGAGAATAGGGGTATCTGGCTGAGGTATCTGCCGCATGCGCTGACGGCGTTGAAGTTCCAAAATTACTCGACAGATAAGATTGCAGAATCGAGGCTTCTCTCGAACGTGGCTGGAAGTAATTATGCACTTGGGAAATACCAGGCTGCAGCAGAACTCTATCAGCAGGCGCTTGAATTGCAGACGAGAGTGCGAGGGGCCGAGGATCCTGATACGCTTTGGACTAGGAATAGCCTCGCAAACTCACTAAATGATCAAGGAGAGTATGCACAGGCAGAGGTGCTATTTCGAGAGGTATCAGAGCTGCAGGCGAAAGTGCTAGGGGCCGAGCATCCTGATACGCTTGGGACTAGGAATGACCTCGCAAACTCGCTAAGCAGGCAAGGAGAGTATGCGCAGGCAGAGATGCTATTTCGAGAGGTATCAGAGCTGCAGATAAAAGTGCTAGGGGCCGAGCATCCTGATACGCTTAGGACTAGGAATAACCTCGCAAACTCGCTAAGCAATCAAGGAGAGCATGTGCAGGCAGAGATGCTATATCGAGAAGTATTAGAGCTGCGGATGAAAGTGATCGGGGCTGAGCATCCTGATACGCTTTGGACTAGGAATAACCTCGCAACCTCGCTAAGCGATCAAGGAGAGCATGCGCAGGCAGAGATGCTATTTCGAGAGATATTAGAGCTGCAGATAAAAGTGCTAGGGGCCGAGCATCCTGATACGCTTTGGACTAGGAATGACCTCGCAAACTCACTAAATAATCAAGGAGAGCATGCGCAGGCAGAGATTCTATTTCGAGAGATATTAGAGCTGCAGATGAAAGTGCTAGGGGCCGAGCATCCTGATACGATTTGGACTAGGAATGACCTCGCAAACTCGCTAAGCAATTAAGGAGAGCATGCGCAGGCAGAGATGCTATATCGAGAGGTATTAGAACTATAGATAAAAGTGCTAGGGGCTGAGCATCCTGATATGCTTTGGACTAGGAATAATCTCGCAACCTTCGAGAGATATTAGAGCTGCAGATGAAAGTGCTAGGGGCCGAGCATCCTGATACAATTCAAAGCAAGAAAAGTCTTGCTTTCATACTCAATGAGCTGGCAAAGTCGCGGGCCAATTTAAGCCAAGGGTCGAAACGAAAGTCTAATTTCTTATTACGTTTCCTTGCTGGGAAGCACAATTACTAAGGAAGGCGGGTGTGAAACCAACCACTTGCTGGATGTGCAAGGCCTGCTTTTTGGAAGTTGAGAGTCTGGTATGTATTTTTATATTGGTATCAACCTGATATCTTTTCTTCAACAGACATAAGGGCTACGATATAGAAATTGAGAGGTCAGCTGCTACATTTGCAGCAAAAGTACCAAACTTTGGATTCAGCTTTGAGAAGATCATATGGTTTCTTCAGTCAGATAAAGATTCTCCAACAGCGCGATTGCTGTGGATAAGGTAGATGCTCTAATCCGAGGAAGAAGGAGGCAGAAAGAGAAGCAGTGTGTATAGTAGCCGTGAGAACATAGCGAGGAAAGGAAACGCTGGTCGAAAAGGTGGTCGTCAGCGGGCTTGAGTCGTCTTAGAGATGTTTTGGCCGCCTTTGAGTTGTCAAGACGGTTTACCACCAGCGGACGATTAGACTGGGCTCTGGTGTCCGTCACCGACAGTCGTCAGGGCTGAATTGTTCTTCCAAGGGTCGAATCCTAGAGCTTGGTCTCGCTCGCCCCGTATTGTGCAAGCTGTGGAGGACTTCTACTGCAACCGCCAGCGAAGCCGTTAAAACGATGCAAATTGGGAAGAAGGCATACAAGTTCGGCGCCAGTACAGGAGCGACAGAAGATTGCTTCAGGCGATACCAAACCAACTGCAAGGTCCTGGATATGTGAGGGCATTAAGAAGGTGTCGGAGGAGAGACTACGCACTTCAGTGTGGCCATGTCATACTATGTATGCGTAGCAGTTATGGGCTTGAAGTGGATAGAGGTGTTGGAAATGTAATTGTGGAAATAGTCTTAAGAGGTGTTTATAAGATTCAAAACATCTACATCCCTCAGTGTAGGATATCCTGATGTGCCATTGAGGTAATACTGAGTTCAGTGGTTGTAAATGTTTCCGAGGAACGGCAATCCAGTTTGAGGTTAGCATCGTGGCTGGCTTGACAGTTAAGATGGTTTAGGAGGGAGGCATAAAACCCGATTCTTCACCGTCATTACAGTTAAAGGTGATTGCAGAGTTGCATAAGGTATCTCATTGCTCTTCCCTAAATGCAGATAGAAACTATATTGCTTTTCCAACACCAGGACTCCTCTGAGCATATGCACCACCGCCCTCAGTATTCAAACGCCCGCCCATCTCAACTCCATCTCTCGACCGCAGCGGTCTAACCACAGGCCCGGACTCGTTCCACTCTTCGCCCATCGAGCTCACCCCGCTTGAATACTTCGAACTCGCACTGCCTCCACGGCTAAGCAGACTGGCAGGTCGACCGTAGCCGTATGAAGAGCTGGCTGCTGGTGGCGGCGGCATCGGCTTGTTCAAGTTGGACCGCTGTGTCCCGTCGACTTCTAGGTCGAAGGGATCTGAGCGGATCATGTTACGCCGTGTCTCGAAGGAGCCAGTGCTGGGAGGGGGCACGAGAGGGTTGGCTCCGTTCGAGTCCATATCCCATGGTTGAAAGCCTTGCTGGCCGTTCAGGGACTGGCCCCTCTTGTGGACTTCGACATAGTTGCTAGGGTGTCTCCGAGTCGGAATAGGGGGCTTGATAGAGTTGGTATCCGAGAATGGGTTCATTGGTTGCGAGAAATCCCGGTGAGCTGCGTTGGCATCCGAGAAGGGGTCCAAGTCCAAACTCTCGACGTCGCTGGGTCGGTTGGGACGAGTAGGACTTGGATGGCCGAAGAAGCCACCAGCCACGCTAGCACCGCGGTTATGCGAGTTTACTCTGATCGGCTGGTTATCCCGGTCGAATTGGCTGTCCGAGAAGTCAGAATTGCGATTCATACCACCCCGTCTCTCACTCATGCGTCGAGCAGTATAATGGTCTGGTTCGGAGGGCTTGCTCCGCACGCGCGACCACCAGCCAAGGAAGCCATCCTGTCTAGACTCCACAGGTGCCGAGATGTTTCGACTGTGAGTAGAACCCGCTCTCATGAGTTGCGCGTTCCCATTGTGCATGGGAATGCCCTGAGTTCCACTGCTGAATGATCGCGAAACCTTATGACCAATCCGTCTAGCATTGGCGGAAACGGCCGCAGCAAGCTTGGTAGACCGAGCAGTAGGTCCCACAGATGCTCTATCAATCTCATACTTCTCCTTGCCGGCGAGTGCAGGGGGGACTGAAAGTGGCGTGAGGAGTGTGCTCCGACGCTTGTTCGCGACTCGCCTCCTCCAGAAGAAGAACAAAAATGCTATCAATAACACTGCTGCCAGACTGCCGACCACGCTTCCAACTAACACGGGTGTTGGTGGTGCTTTAGACCCATTATCGACCACGTTGATATTGGAATTTTCGCTGCTACTGCTGCCTGAATCTCCGGTCTCATCAGTTGAAGGATTACCACCGAGGGCGCCAGTCGTCAGAGCTGTTGTGAGAGCTCCACTCGTCGAGAGCTCCGTGGTGAATGATGGCGGAGGAGCCACGACTGGAGGCTGAGTAGTGTCGATTAGAAGGGTGTCGATTGTTTCGTCAGGTGTTTGGGTAGAAGTGGGTGCTGAGGTAGTTCTTGATTCTTCCTCGGTGGTCAGAAAAGAATCGTCCGAAGACGGGTCAGAGAGGATCGAAGTTGGCTCGTCAGGCTCACTGAATACAGTGGTAGTTCCCTCCTCTAAGACGGTTGAAGTCGGATCAGCAGGTACCAGTATTGCCGGGAGAGGCTGTTCGTCAGTTTGCGATGCAGCGGGCTGAGTTGTCTCTGAAGCAATGTCTTGAGTGGTTGGTTGGGGAGTTTCCTCTGCTGGGGCGTCTACTTGGGTTGTGGGAGGGACCTGGGTGACGAGAGGCTCGTCGGCTCCTTGAGTGGTTGGTTGGATAGTCTCTTGCGCTGGTTCGTCTATCTGAGTCGTGGGAGGGAGTCGACCGGCTGGTTGGTCAGTATCCTCTGCTGGGGCGTCTACTTGCGTAGTAGCCGGGATTTCGGTAGGTTGTGGATCGTCGATTATGGATTCTGTGGGAGCGATGCTGGCAAATACAGGGGTATCACCCGGGGTGGAAGGATCAAAGAGAATGGCTGAGGTTGTTGTTGCGTCTGAGCTGGAGCTTGGACCGGAGCTTGAGGTAGAGAAGGATTGTGATGAGCAAGTGCAGTTCGAACTGGCGATTATGGTCGTCGTAATGGATATCTCTATAGGGTCTTGGGGAAGTGGATCAACGGTTGTGGTCACTTGGACCACAGACGGTGCTGTTTCCTGGTCCTGCTTCTGGTCTAGTTGAATAGGTTTTGTCGTCGGAAGTGAAGGCTCAGGAGTATTGATAGGTGTCATCGAGACATATCGAGTCAAGGTGGTGGTAGATGTTGCTGGTAGGCCGGTACCGGTACACTCTTCCCCATCGGTGGAAGCGAAGAAATCCTTATTTTGGAGGACTGACATGGTGAAGGACAGAACTTGCGATGCCAGCCGCAGATACTTGGGTACAGGGGGAGACCGGAGCTCCCAAATAATACAGAGGTGAAAGAGATGAAAGGGACTGAAGGGAAGATGGCCTGGGCGGCCATCTAGATTCCAAGATTCATGGAGATGAAACCTGTCACCGTGAGGATGAAAGGAATTGAGAAGAAAGGAACTGAAGGGAGAGACTTAAACAAAGAAAGACACGGCCAGCCAGAGAAGAGAAGAAGAAGGTAGCAGAAGAGCTAGAAGGAAAAAAATAGATGGTGAGACCACCGGCTACTTAGCTGGGGGTTACCTGTGTCGTTACATTTTACACCAGACGTTTTAAGCAACTGGGGGCCCCATAAGGTACCGAGTCAGCCCCAAGGAGCCCATGTTTGTTGCAACGTCGAGGCTCAGAAAAGAAGGCGAGGCGGTTTATAGTTGAGGCCGAGGGAGGCAGGGGGTGCCCCTGATTCTGCGACAGATCTGAGGCACGACAGGTCGACTGCGGCTTGGCGCTAGAGGAGGTGATCGTCGTCATCAAAGCGCCGAGGGCGGGAGATCGTGTGTTTGGAGTTGTTCAATTGAACTGAGGGTGAAGCTGTGGTTTCTACACTGAAGATGAGATGCTGCAGTCTCGTCAATTCAAAACTGAAGCATAGGAACCTCACGACGGTCGCTTGCTCAGTGCCATCGCCCTGCCCCCTAGCGTCGGTGTTAGTCTTAGTGGCATGGTGACATGCACGTACGACCATCTTGTTAGTCTGCGACAAAAGCCCGAGCCATGGTGCTGCTAACGTTTCCCCCCTCGCAGCCCCCAATCTACAAATAAACGAAACACTCAATCCTTCATGAAGCCATGTGACCGCCATGGATAAAGCTGCCACATTCGTCCAGGCGACGGTTGCAACGGGCAGGTCGGCGGCGCCAGATGGGATATGGGTGCCGCTTTGAGAGACACCGCTTGGCCCGATCCGACGGCCAACCACCTGCACCCGAGATCCAGCGACTATCGATTGTCCGGAGGGTGTGCTGCCTGTATATAGACTATATACATATCATGTGCATACCTGACCCTATCTAAATATATTGCGGCACAAAGTGAACTGGACAGATAGCCATGCTCAGCCTGCAACGTAATGGCCCTCACTGCCATAAATGCAACCTGCTCAATCCGTGCACGCAAGATCCATCACCTCGTTTATTACGGCGATATTAGTCCGAATTAACCCTCAGACACAATAGTACGATTCTGGGCCGTGAATCAATCTATCCCCCATCCAGGCGTTCATGCACCCGCCGGCCACCAGTCAGTCAGTCAGTCAGTCGAGCCCGTCCTTGTTGTTTCCCCATTCCCCGTCGTTCCCCTTCACGAAACCCTTGTGCATCCGTCCGTGCCCCCCAGCAAGCCCACGCAATTGACTGCGTTGTCGGAATCCCATGCTTCTGCGCGGCGCTGTGTCGGTTGTTGGGCGCACGCGGCGCACGCACACTCTCTCCTCTCCCTCCCTCTCCCACACGCACCCGACACTCCCTCGAAAACACTAACGGCTGCTGAGCGCACCGTCGCCCGTCCTCCGTCGCCATCTCCTACGCCGCTCCGTCTCCGTCTCCGTCGGGACTGCCACTGCCACTGCCACTGCCACTGCCACTACCTCCGCCACCGCCGTCGCTTCCGTCCCGGCCGCCACAATCACCGGCTTCGGCGCCCGGCTTCAGAGCTCCAGCGCCTCTAGCAACGCCGCCGCTAATCCCGCATTCCTGTGGCTCCAGACCATCCGCCCGTCTCACTCCGTACCTGAACGGCCACTCTGAACCCACGCGGGAGCGCCAGTCGCTTAACCTCTTCTCGACGCCTACAGGCCTGACCACTGCTAGCCACAGCTTAGTGAAGCTCCTCCCGCTCGTTCAACCACCAGGTATTGATTCCTTCATCAGCCCGTCTGTCTCTGACCTGACGCTACGGCCCCGCCCGTCTTCCCGCCCGCGCGGCTAACTCTAACCCACTGTAGCAACTGACCGAGCTCCAGCTTCTGCATTGACCACCTCCCGTCCTTCTCAACCCCCAAATCTCGTCCTCATCCGCCGTCACCGATAATTGCAGCATCGGCACCCATCTCCATCCTCAGGCCGTCTCCCTTCGTTCCAGATAGCCGGGCTTGATTTTGGGGCGCTTGGTGGTATATACCCCTCGTATTGGATTCCGGAGCTTCGGCCCTGTCCCTTCGTTTGTATCGCGTCGCCGCTCATTAAACCGCGCCACTTCTCACCTCTCAGCGCACTCTCCGCTATCCATCATGTTCGGCAATTTTCCCGCCTTTGGTAAGCATTTATATGATCCTTTCCCCCTTCTTATAGGATTCCTTCCTCTCCTATTTCCATAAAATGCCATAGCGTTTGTTCCACTTGCAATCAATCTGGTCAATCCAGTCAATCTCTCTTTCCCCTTCCCCACTCTACCCCCTCAATCTAAAAACAACATGAATCCCATCTAAACGTCCAACAGCAAACATTCCGTCCCAGGTCAAGATAGATCCCAAGGATATCCCGCCCCCAACTTCTATCACCCTCCCTCGATATCAACCCTTTGCCAAAGATGATGATCCTGTCCAATCTTCCGAGGCTCTCCCCACGCTTCTAGAGCACACTGGCCGATCACCCGCTATCCTCGGCCGCCTCGGCTTGTCTGCCGTTGGCCTCAACCTAAACCTAGATGCGAAGTCTGAAGAGATTGTTCCGGACCCGTCCTACGTACCGAAGTTCGAGCAATGGGACAATCTCTCCCTCGACGAGGCAAGGGAACGAAATCAATCTACCAGACATCCAATTAGAAACGGCAACCTCTCTCCTGGCTGCCAGACCTACCTAGAGCGCAAGAATGAGCTGTCAACCCTGAACGAGGACGCGTTCCGCACGGTTCGACGAATTCAACCACCCAAGGGAAAGCAGCAAGCTCGACTAGGTAACACCTATGAGTTCTTCCGCTGTCTCGAGGCTTTCACCTCCTTTTGGGACGACCCAACTCAACCCCCTCAACTGCCACCATCTCCCGAGATCACCCCAGCTGAAGGCTCGAATTCATCCGAGGATCCCAAGTCTACGGATGCCAAGAATGATGGCGGTCCTGCTGTGCTTCGGACAGCTAGTGGTAGTTCCATGCCTGTCGAGTACCGAAATAGCCTTATAAATGCCTTCATTAAGCTCGTGGCATACGATTTTGGATGCAACGTCTCGCCCTCGCGCGTCGAGCCTCGTCTTCACCTAAGTTCTCCTGAGCGGTCCCGAAATGTCCGCAAGACATACTGTCCCTCAGGTTGCACATTCGTCTTTCAAAGCCCCATGACCCGCGAAGCCGCCCGCGCGGGCCTGGTGTATGGCCCCCTAGCCGCCGTAAGTGCCCGTGGGACTACGGATTTCATGACTCCGGACATGGAGACGGCACAGGCCTTGGATCTGGCTCGGGAGATAATCGCAGCACTGATCACGGCCCAGCATCGAGCACGTGAGGGCAAGACGGAGGCGCGCTTCGGCGATGGCCAGTGGTGGACCACGGAGAAGCGCTGGGGTGGCGGCCCTGGGGGACCTATCGGTCGCGAGGTGGACAAGGACGCCGTTCAGGGAGATAAGGACGCTAAACCAACCGACGACGATGGAGTCCAAAGGCCGGTTTCTAAGAAACCGCGGAAGAATATGAGCATCTACGACAACTACCGTATGATCCGCCCGCCGTCGTCAACCTGGGACCGGAAGGCGCACTACGAAGCCATCGGCAAGCAGAAGGGCACCGACTACGACGATATCTTCGTCATCAGCTCGCTGTTCCACCATATCTCCGTCCTCCGCGTCAGGGTCCCTAACCGCTTGCTCGAGGTCTTACAGGGCTCTCGGGAAGAGGATCTGACGAAGCGGAGCTGGGGAAAGGTTGAAGCCTGGAGAAGTCCTTGGTATGACTTATTTGAGGCCGAGCAAAGAGTAACGGCTTTGCAGTTATTATGGGGAGTGATGGCGTATCAGATGAGGAAGGATACAGGAGGTGGAGATGGTGATGTACAGATGAGCGATGCTTGAACTGGCCTTTGAGGGTCCAATGGCCTGAAGCCACGGAATGACGTTGAGGAAATAGCTGGATGCTGAGCATAGTGCCCTACTTTCTGAATAATCTCGCTTGAGATGTTTGGGGGCTTCGATTGAAGTAGAGTTTGCGAAGACACATCGAGACGAGAATTAGGCGAGAATTATGGTACAGATGGCGGCTCTGTGGTCTCCTTGACTCTACTCACAAGCGATAAGTCAACTTGTCTATGAGCTTCTTCCCTTTGAATCGCAGAGCGTCCTGACAAAGGAGATGACCGATACCCACTGATGCATGTTGGCGCTCTCTAGAAGTTTTAAAAGGACCCATATTGCAAACTACACTGCAAGACGGACGGATAGCGGCACCAGCCCCGCGGTTCAAGGACCAGATGCGGCATGACGCCCGCGACTAAGCTTCGTGCCTTGCATGAGGGCGGCATACCATGAGGACTAAGGGGTACTGCCACGCTGCCGCCATCAGCACATCCACCCTAGAAACCCCAGGACCATAACCTCGGGAGTCCGATGCCCAGAAGGGGAAAGTAACTGTGTGCCTGCCCATGCCCGCAGTGTCGCTGGAGCGGCTCTAGACTGTATGAAGTAACTGTAGGGAAGCTGGGTCGTCCATGACTTGCATCGGGGCTATGTCCCGGATGATGAAGTAAAACCATCAAGTGGCGGCCACGCTTAGTTCCCGCTTGTGAACCAGACTGGCGGGACGGGGAGAAGGGACGGGCTTAAGGGGATGAATAAGTGCTGCTGGTTTGGGAGTTCTACCATGGTAGAGCGATGTGGATGGGGTGACGATTTTGAGAAACAAGGAGAAGGAGAGTAAGGTAAAGCCAGGGTGTCGGAGTTGACGATGAACGTGGGAGGAATGCCACGGATAAGGCTTAAGAAGGGTATAGAAAACACTGATATACAAACTTTGCCTGAATTTCGTTTCTCCGGTAGAAGAATGAAAAAAAAAGATGTTAGTCTGGTGGTTGTTGATGAAGAAGCGGTTGATGTGGAAATAGGAATTGTGATATCTGGTCGTGGCTGCGCAATTCTCATGGACATGGATGTCGGAGGAGTCAGATGTGGAAATCGAATCTGCCTCGATACAGCAAAATTAGACGAGCAATGGCGGCAGTAAAGACCAGGAGTTGAATCCTTTGAAGGGATCACTCATGCCATTTCACCCAGCTCAGATCTAGTTCTTCTGGCAATCTCACCACACCCATGATGTGCAGTTGAAGAGAGCAGGCCCAAGCGTCTGATCCAAGCCTTAACACTCTCCGCTAACGTTCATACCCCTGTCCGCCTGTAACCCCTGCCCCGCGGCGTCCTGAGCGATCGCGGATTGGCTATGTTTCAGAGTTCAGCAGTCGGCCAGCCCGTGAACCTTTCCCAGAAGAGACGATCGACAAGCCTTGTGGAGCCTGAGGCTTCGTCTATCGGAAAATTAAGATGGCATCAGGAATTGGGTGTTTTGATTTTTCGAGTGATGGGCTTCACTTTTCTTTTGGAGACTGACGTGGTGTCGTAGGCTTCGGAAGGGCGAAACTGCCATTGTCTCTTTTTCATGCATGGGTGGAACAGGGCGTTCGAGGCCTTGTCTTCCTTGTCTTCCCTTGTCTGCTAGATATGAATGCTTTTGGTGCATGGGTTCTCGAGAACACCCTTTGTACGTGTTTCTCTTCGTGATTTCGAAAGATGATCTAATGGGGTTTTCAGTTCTCGTTGTGCTCTATTGCGTCATGTTTTGGAACCCTTCTAGCAAGTCGCATCGCACAACGGACGCTTCGGGATCCCCGTTGCCAAACTTGGATGGTCCCCGAGGAAAAACGTGGGAACTTGGGGAAGTAGCTCAGCCTGACAGGGGTTCAGACATGACGTTCCGATTGTCAAAAATGCTAACGACAGACATTGGTGCGTTGATTGCAGTCATGGGTGCAGAATCGGGAAACCACAACCTTCAAAAACTGTGCTGAAAAAGGTCACTGGGTTGTCAGGACAAGGTCAAGGGCTGTAAATGGGAACCCCAAGTTCAACAAGGTCCTGTTAGAATGGGGATACCCGACGACCCTTCGACTGGAGAATGCGTCGATTGACGCGAGATGACGGACACCGCGTCTAGGGAGTGATCACCATTGATCCACGAGCACTATGGGGCCGAGAGGCTGGGGAGTCTTGGGAACGCTACTGCTGTGCGCTTCAGCTGGATCATTCTCGGACGCGTGCTTCTTCGGGCGATTGCTGCTCAACAACGCCTTCGGAGGTGGTGGCATGCGATGTGCAGCATGCGATAAGTGAATTTGAGCCTTACCGGAGGAGCTGAGACCAGGCGTGCCAGGGTAGGTAGCCGCGCGTGAACTAAAGTGTTAAGATTGGAAAGGGTAGATGTCCGTTATGGACGTTGTTCCTTTTTATCGGCCCACACTTTGTCCACCGTACGGAGTACATACCTGAGGTACCGAGTAAGATCGAGTTGTAGAGTTGCTGGCATTGAGTGCCGAGAAGCAAAAGCTCCCTCGATTGATCCTTCGATTATCTCGATCAACATGTTGAGATGAGATGCAAAATCTTGATACTGACCTTGACCTGGAAGTATTGGGCACTAACCAGGGGATTCAACGCCATGGTCACTGGCCCAGGTGGTCGGGTCGGCAGCTAGGGAAAGCAAGAAAAAAAACAAGGGACAGTGGAGGAGGACCCCTGTGGGCTGCTGCAATGCTGACGCTGACTATTTCGAAAAATGCAGGGAACACTTCCTTGACATTTCCTGTTTGTTGATGGGTTGATGACTCGAGGAGCGGTAAATGAAGAAATATTAAAACAAGTAGAAATCTATGTTCGGTTCTCGTTTGAATTTTTCAGGATAAAGCAGTCTTCATCTTGGTTCCTTCCCAAGATTTAGGAACAGATATTAGTGGAAGGCACGATTTGCCGTTGACCCGTTCACTTCGTATTCCACCTTCCCAATTCCGAGCTTATTCTCTCTTCTCCCAACGCCCAAGACACAAGCCATTTTCTCCTCTTCCAAACGACCGTCACCGAGCCTCAGTCGATTGTCGATTCTTTCATTAGTTACTCGAGACGAGTCAAGGGATACATGCACTGCGCATACTTGAAGTGCACTACGGAAACCCACTCCTGACCGCTTTGGAACTCATCGCCGAGAGCTACTGTAGCCGCCGCCGCCTCCGCCGCCCGCCTCCTCCGCGATTGACACACTACAGTGAACACTGCCGCCCGGGTCCAGGCCCAACAGAAGTCACTCGTCGGGCTTTAACAGAACTCCAGCACCAGGCTCGAGATCTAAATATTATCCCCATCCTCTACCCCTCAATCCCGACTCCTCTACTTCGACTTCATCCCCGACTCGTCGACACCATCTTCCGACTTTTGTCTCTGTCAGTCAGCATTTTCTCGGCAAAGGCACTTGCTCTCGACCTACGTAAGGCAGCGCCCGCCTATCCCGGCTGACCCCATCGCCGTCATTTTTTGGGTCTCGTCACGCCCACGCCAACACGCCGTCGATAGGTCCCAGCTGTCCACCTGACGAACGACGTCCTGCGCTCCAGCTTTTTGTCTTTTGGCTTCTTCCTTCCAGCGCCCCGCCTCGCGCCTCCACGTCTACGCCAGCCCCTCCGCGCCTCGTACTCTGGAAGACCTCTGACCATAACAACACCACACTCACGCATCACTCACCCTCGATACCCTCGGCATCTAAGACATCAATAGCAAGCATCCATCCTCTGGTCAATTGACCAACGTCCGTTTTAGCTCTCCCGCCTTCTCGATCCCTGATATGTCCGGATATCCGGGTTACAACTCTGGTCGCTACGGCGCTCCGCCGCCTCAGCAGCAACAATACCAGGGCAACTATTACCCGTGCGACCCCATCCCTGCTCCCCTCATCATCACGTATTGATGCGCTCTCTTCTAACTTCTACTGCGTCATCAGTCAGCAACCATCCTATAACGGATACCCTCCTCAAGGCCATCAACCATCGCCGCAACCGCAATACCACTATCCTCCCCAGCCTCAGCAAGGGTACGGCTATCAGGTACGACTCTCTAGCCTACAGCTTCCCCCCAAGGGTTCGATTTTGACAGAGATTCTAGCAAGCGCCGCCTCAGCAACAATACGGTCAATACCCACCCCAACCCAATTACCAGTCACGGCCCGGTACGTGAGACAAGAGCCATCCATTCCGTCTTTACCGCCTTTGAAATACTAAGACCTACGTAGGAGTAGCTCCGAGCACCCACCCTCAAGGACGACCCGGCGCCCCTCCACCTCCCCCCTCTGCTCCTCAACAATTCGGCCACGGCGCTCCCAGTAACTATGCATTCCGATATTCGAGCTGTACTGGCAGGCGGAAAGCCCTGCTGGTCGGTATTAACTACTTTGGACAACGCGGTCAGCTCCGAGGATGCATCAACGATGTCCGAAACATGACAGCCTACCTTGCCGAGCACTTCGGCTACAAGCGAGAAGATATGGTGATCCTTACCGATGACCAACAGAACCCCATGAGTCAGCCTACAAAGCAGAATATTCTGCGTGCCATGCATTGGCTGGTAAAGGATGCTCGTCCGAACGACTCGTTATTCTTCCACTATTCAGGTTCGCCGTGAAGCTCTCTGGTGCTTATGGGTTGGATATACTGACAGGCTCTAGGTCACGGAGGACAA
Source organism: Nectriaceae sp. PG4201 (assembly GCA_023628695.1). NCBI lineage: Eukaryota > Fungi > Ascomycota > Sordariomycetes > Hypocreales > Nectriaceae > Nectriaceae sp. PG4201. Next base: position 115,743 of record JAMAKE010000046.1, on the reverse strand, counting down.
ACTAAGGACCTGGATGGAGACGAAGACGATGGTTATGATGAGGTTATCTATCCCGTCGACTTCCGGCAGACTGGCCACATTACCGATGACGAAATGCATCGTATCATGGTTCGGCCGCTTCAAGGCGGTGTTCGTTTGACTGCCATCTTCGACTCTTGTCACTCAGGCACAGCTCTGGACCTGCCCTACATTTACTCTACCCAGGGTATTCTCAAGGAGCCCAATCTGGCAAAGGAAGCTGGACAAGGACTACTTGGTGTTATCTCCTCCTACAGCCAAGGCGATCTTGGTGGTGTCGCAAACAACATTATGACCTTCTTCAAGAAGGCGACCAATGGGGAGGAAGCTCACAACCGAGCTCTTGCCACCAAGACATCGCCTGCCGATGTTGTCATGTGGTCCGGCAGCAAGGACGATCAAACTTCGTGGGTTCCCCCATTTCCTTTTGACTTTTATACTGGCCACCTGGTGCCCACTCAATTCCCTGGCACTGGTATGCCTAGCACTGTATTCTTCTGATGTTTCAACGTCTTGTTGGTTTTTATTTTGTTCTGCTATAGAGCGCGGCGACGCTGGCGTCTGGGGTCCTGATGTGACTATTTACCCGGACAACTTTGAGAGCAAGTATCGGCGCTTGGCGTTTTGGATTTAGCATAATACCCTCGGATACTCTCAGGCAGGGACTGATAGACGAATTGGCTGGGACAATGAACATCATGTAAATAGTATAACTGTTTTCTTTTAGCCCTAGATGGCAAGTACAGCCGATACCACGGCTGTAGCTTGTCATCTAGGGCGACGGGCTACGTTGGATCACCATGGGCGGAGAGGGATATTTCTCCTTCACATCTCTTTGCATTTTCCCCCCATTCATATTCATCACAGCTGCTAACCATTGTCTAGTGCCGATGCCACGATCGCTTCACAAGCGACGGGTGCTATGTCTTGGGCCTTTGTCAGCGCCCTCAAGAAGAACCCCCAGCAGAGTTACGTCCAGTTACTCAACAGCATTCGTGATGAGCTTGCAACTCGTTACACTCAGAAGCCGCAGCTTTCCTGCAGCCATCCCCTTGGTAAGCCACTTCAGCACTATTCTTGGGGACTAGGGACCTAACCCTTGCGTAGATACGAACCTGCTGTTCGTAATGTAATTTATATGCCCTGGGCGTCTGTCTTGGAATATGTGGAGGCGAAAAAGGAATCACTGGACGCAAATCATGATGGGAGGTCTTCTGTTGGCGATATTTACGACGTCGGGTGTTTTGATGGAAGCGCTAGTTATGCGATAGTGTTTATAAAACCAGCATATTCTGCTTCATTCATGCTCTTAAATGATCAAATTGGGGATTTCAGAACGCTACACAAACTCATGTGATCCGCTGTGTGATGACCCAACGCCGATGTCCAGACCCCCCATGCCTTCGTAATCTATTCCCAAAAAGTTCCCTCAGCTTCGAACCCGTCAAGCCGTCAGTACATCCAGGCCATGAAAAAATACCGATACAGTATGAATATGCGCAAACACCATACATATCCCAGAGAGTCGCCTTAAGCCTCCATCCTTACAACCTTCAACGCTCTTGTCCTCTTCGCCTTCCTCGTCTCCTCCGTCGCAACAACCAGCTTCCGCCTTACCGTCTCCTGCTTCGCCCAGTCGCGCGCGGACAGCTTCATGCGGGCGATGAAGCGTGCCATGACGAGGAATGTCCGTAGCGAAGGACGTGTAGAAGGGGATTTGTTGGCCGGCGAGGCGTTGGAGGGGAGTGTTAGAGGCTTGCGGTTGCCGAGGAGGTGGGTGCGGATGTGCTCGAGGTCGCGGAGTTGGGCTTTGTTGCTGGAGGGTGTTAGTATGGATCTCATTAAGGGGAGATAGGGGAGGGCTTACCAAGCGTTCGCGACGTCGAGTTGCAGTTGGAGGAACTTCTTCGCGTATGCACCGTCAGCGCGAAGGGATGCCTCGCGCTGCCATCGGGCTTGCATCCACTCCATCTGCATCACCATCCCGCGCAGTTCCTTCTTGTGTCGCTCCTCGGCGCTCTCAGCGGCGCGAATGACCGTCTCCAAAGCCTCATCAGTGGAATCGAGCGTGGCGAGAGCACGACGATCTTCAGGTTTAGCCTTGGATGATGAAGCCTTGAGACGTTCGAGGTCCTTCTGCAGCTTCTCGGCTGAGAGGCGGAAGGCTGCGCGTTCGCTCCGGGCGCGTTCGAGTTTGCGCCGGAGGGAGCCTTCGGAGGTAGAGAGGGTGTCGATGAGTTCTTGCTGGTAGCGGATGTCGTGCTCTAGGTTCTCGATCTCAGCTTGGCTCTTGCGAAGATGGCGATCTTGTTTGCTCGCATCCGTTTGGGAAGCGGCCGCGGCACTGCGCTCACGTTCTGCCTTATCGAGTTTTTGCTTCATGCGTCGCATGGCGCGGTCGTGCTGTGCTGCCGTTTCTTCGGCCTGCTGCCTCGCCTCTTCGAGGACTTCTTCGAGGACAACCTTTTGATCCTCAAGATCGTTGAGCTGGCGTTGAAGATCCTGCGTCGCCTGCGATGCTTTGCGTTCGGCTTCGCGGTTCTTCGACTTCAAGTCCTGGATGGACAGCTGGGCTGTTGAGAGCTGATGCCGTAGCTCGAAAACCTCCGACTTTCGCCCAGAGTCGCTGGTGGAAGACTTGGGTGATCCTATCAGCCGGGACACCTCAGTCTCATGGACCTGTCGTTCCAGGTCGGTGATTTGTCGCTTAAGGCCCTTGACGATGTCTCTGTGTGCTGACTCTCGCTGCAAGAAGTCAAGCTCTTTCTGACGAGCCGCAGAGAGATCCTTTCGGATGAGGGACAACTCGCTGTTGCCGTCAACGTTGGCAGGTATCTGAATAGTGTTGATCTGATTCTCGTAGTCCTCTACGCGACGCTCAAGGTCCCGAATCGTTCGACGGGCTGCGGCGAGGTCGTACGTTTCCGCAGACGAAGACTGTCGGAGTTTGGTCTGAAGTTGAAGAATCTCCTGACCAAGGCGCTCTTCTTCCTCGGCGGCCTTCTCAATCTCTTCTTCAAGAGTCTTCTCGACGGTCTCACGCTGCTCGACTAGCGCCTTGTTCTCATCCTTCAGGCGACGGACTTCGTTGTCCAGCTTTAACTTGGCTGTACGCAGGTCGAGTCGCTCCTGGTCCACTCGAAGTGTCTCATTGTCATAGAGTTTCGTCCGGCGAAGTTCAGCATGAAGTTCATCACGTTCCGCCTTAGCCTCAGCCAGTGACGATCGAGATGTGTGAAGCTCCAGGTTTATGGTCGCTAGTTGATCTTGTAGGGACTGTTTCTCTTTGGTGATCTTTTCCAGTTGAGAAGTGACGTCGGAAAGCTGCCACTTCATGCGTGTAAATGATTCCGTAGATTGTTGAGCGTTCGTTTCTGAGGCGCGGTTGGCGGCAAGAGCTTCGTCAGCCCTTTGCCGCATAGTCTTCAGCTGCTCCTTCAGATCTTCGCATTCTCGCCTGGCAGCATCCAACTGATGATGTCCGGAGCCTTGCTCCTCGTCCAACGTTGTCTGCAGTACCTCTACCTCATCCTCGAGCGCGGTAACCCTGTTTGCCTGGGTCTGGTAGTCAACCTGAGTCTGCCGAAGCTCATCCCGCACAGTCGACAACTCGTTACGTAGGTTTGTCAGGAGTGTCTGTCGAGTCTCGAGGGCATCTTGAAGATCGTCGATTTGACGGGTGAGAACCGCTTCCTCACTTCTGTGTCGCTCTGCCTCGCTCTGCATCGCCTCCTGTAGCTTCGACTCCTTATCGGAGAGGGTGCCCTTGACTTCTTGTAAACGGTCAATAGTCCTTTGTAGACCGGATGCCTTCTCCTCGGCACGATCTCGCTCCGATTCAAGATTGTGCTTTTCCGTTTCCCATTTTTCGCTGTCATTATCATAAAGGTTGTCCTTCTCTCGGATCTCAGCCTGGAGATCGGAAATTTCGTCATTCAGGCGATTAATCTCCCCACTATACTGGCCACGAATATCTCTCTCGATTTCCAAAGCATGTTCCCGTTCCTCAGCAAGACTTTGCTCGAGATTCTGGACTTCCTTGTCTAGCTTAGCAACTTCTTTCTGGAGCGCTGTCGATTCGGTGGCCAAGGATTCATGCCTCGATTGGAGCATGTTCTTCTCGTCAGTTCGAGCCATGAGATTCGCCTCCAACTCCTCGACCTTGGCAGCTATGGTCCGTCGTTCATGGTCAAAATTTTCTCGTTCCTTTCGTAGATCTTTAGCAGTTGACTTGAGGTTGTCGTTTTCTCGGTTGGCTTCAGCAAATTCCTTCTCTAAGGTAGCATATTCCTGACCGGCTTTGTCGAGTTCTTCTTGTAGGCGTGCAACCTTATCTTCAATCTGTCGGGATAGCCCTTTGGTAACGACGGACTTGTTGGCCAGTTCTTCTTGCAGCTCCTCCAGATCACCTTCTGCGCGATCTTTTTGGGCAAGTGCGTCCTCCATCTTGTCTTTCATGTCCTCGACCTGCTCCTCCAACCGTCGAAGGTTATGCTCGAGCTCTTGTATCGTGTCTTTTGCCTCTTCCAGCTCCTCACTATGCTGGGCTTTCTCTTCCAACTCAACTGTCTTCCGTTGGGCGTTGTGCTCGGCCTCTTCTAATTTCTCGTTGAGCTCGTCCACCTTGTCCTTGACATCTTCCAGTGCATCCTCGCGTTGGGTTAATTGTCGATCTTTTTCTCGTAGCTCGGCTTCCAAATCTACGATATCATCTTGGAGTTTCTCGACCTGACCGTTATCCCTTTGCTGTTGGTCAAGTTGGCGTTGAAGATGCTCGATATCTGCTTCCCGATCCTCTAGGAGATGTCGTAATTTCTCCATCTCAGCTTGCTGACTCTGGTCGGCGTATTTCCGTTTGGTTTTTTCTTGGAGCTCCACCATCTGCTGGCGGTAGCTCTCGAGGTCCTTTTCAGCAGTCGTTAAATGCTTCTTGTAGCGATGAAGTTCCCTTTGCATCGTAACTTTGTCCACCTTCAGCTCAGTGTTTTCCTTAAGGGCGGCTTCACTAAAGCCAGGGCCTGCTTTTCGAAGAGCCTCCTCAAGGAAGTGAATCTTGAGCTTGAGGCCAAAATTCTCTTTCTCGATTCTATCGATTACATTCTCCTGCTCTCGAAGAGAAAGTTGGTTCCCATCTGACAACGGGCCGTTGTCTCCTCCCCGTCGCGGCGGTAATGCCATGGGAGTTGAAGCAGTACTACTGCTATCAACCTGTGGCAGGGTACCATCCATGTAGGACTGATTACGCGATCCAAGATATGCAGATGTGTCCATGCGTGGGATCGGTGTCATGTCGCCCTCATCAATCTTGTCCAATGCGGGCGTGTTAGGCACGGCGACGCCATTCTCCTTGCCATATCGCCGCACGCTATTCCTCGTTGCTGACTTGAGCAAAGGTGTGAACTCGGCGCCTCCTACGCTAGGAGGGAGATTTCGGCGATCCGCAAGTGGTCCTCGCTGGCGCGGGGTCCTGAGGTTGACACCGTTGGAGCGGCCGTTGCGGAGCTGTTGTAGGAAGTTTCCCTCTTTAGGTGGTGATTGGAACGAGGCGTCTTGTGAAATATCGGCGAAGTCGGGGGCTCGACTGAGATAGGTGGCATCCCCAAGATTTGTTCGCGGGGTGTCAAGCGCGCCGCCATAGCCTGGCTGGCCCATCGCGACAGGTGTCTATGATGGTGCAGACTCTAGAAATGGGTTGTACTCAGATGACAATGCATGTCATGCAGGCAGAAGTGAAGGCGTCGTAGGTAATAATCGAGGGTCAAGCGTGATGCGGTGGTGCGCCAGGCTTCGAGTGCTTGGGCAAAAGTTGTATTGCTAGTGAGGTCGGTGATAAGAGAGCAAGCTTCAAGGTAGGATTGAATCGCGCCAGGTCTGAGTGGATGCGCCCGGCGCGTTTGTTTACTTTCTATCCTCTTTTGGAATAGTGTTTACAGACTTGCCGACGATTGAATCCAAGCCAATCAACGCTGATCTGAGTCAGCAATTCAGTTATTGCATCAGACCCGATAAAGTTTCTCACCGACATCCGACAGCCGGCGTTCGCCATGCATCCACAAAATTATGAAAGCCATCCCTGGGAATCGAGGGGGAAGATGCATGATCCATCCAATGCTTGTTGTTGGCTGGCAAAGGAGGGCGATGACATATTCATCTCCATGATCGACGGCGATTCTTCGAATGAATTAAAACGTCTGCGTCCCCAGTCACGCCTTCTTGTCTTTGAGAAGCCTATATAACAATTGTTTCTCCATTAAAACATACCGACCTCGCCCTCGCCTTCTCAGATTGCATCAATGCTTCAACATGCTTCTAGATCAAGTTCCAGACGAGATAATACACCATTTGCTGTATTACATCTCCCCTGAGGACACGCTCCAAAACTTCCAGTTTCTCTCACACCGCCTAAACCGATTAGCAAACGAGTCTCTGCTCTGGAGATATCATTGCCAGGGAACTTTTAAGTTTTGGAACCAAGAGCATGAGTTCCAGCGGAAGCTCAGGGAACGAGCCTCTGGTGTTGATTGGAAGGGCCTGTATATTTTGCGCGCATCTCGCAACCAACATATTTCTCGTCTTCTAGATGAGGTTCTCGCGACGAAAGTTGGGAGGTTAAAGAGGGTTGAGCAGATCTGCCGACTTGGTTACGATGCCAAGGACTTTCTCTTGGAGCAGTGCCACGCAGATGAGTCCGCTGAGGATGTACTGGCACGAAGGTTAGTACCCTACTCCTCACTTTACATGCCAGCTTCAATGCTGATTGTGCCCTAGATATCATAGCAATTCGATCTTAGACAGCATTCATAGGAGTGCTGCGATCGAAGAATGGCAAAATATTCAGATCGCCAGTGAGGCAGCCGGAGGCCACCAAGCAAGCCGGCTACTCGAACGCGCCTTAGGTGCATTTGACATGTTTGTACTTCACGATCAGCCAGGCGATCTCGATGATGTAGGTCTTTCGTGAGTGTACATCCATAGATACTAATCCTCCTTAGATTTCCAGCCTTCTCGACGAGTTAACATCGCAATTCCACCGGAGCAGGCCGGGGGTAAGTGATTTGTCCACACGACAGAAGGCTTTGGCACTGAACCGTTGGTTGCGCGCCAATAATTTCACTGGCCTGCGAAGCCCTGAGAGAAGCTACCGAAACTTGCGAAACTGTCTGATTGGACAAGCCTTGCGCCATGAAGAGCACGAGTCTATCCCCATCATCTCGAGCGCCATATTCTGCTGTATGGCGGAACGGCTGAACTTGCAAGCTCAATGCTGCGCATTTCCAACGCACGTTCATGCTATCGTGATGGCAGAGCCCGGTAAGACCCTGGACAGTACTCCTATATCAGAGCATGGTGCACCGAGGGAAAAGATGTACCTAGATCCCTACGGCTCAGATGAAGAGATACCTATGTCTGCTCTGCAAGGCTTATTGTCACAGCTTGGGTGGCAGAGCAGCACCGACGTCTTCCTAGCGCCTGTTCCACCGGTGTCTGTTGCAATGAGAACAGCGCGTAACATCAGGGCTACGTTTGCGCGGGTAGCTGAATTGCGAGACCAGGCCAACCCTGAGCTTACTCGTCTCATAAGCGGCAATGACGCCGTCAACATGGATGCCGCCCTTTACTCAGCCTTGTGGGCGTCTCTAATCTTGACTCCTGTCAATGTCTTCGAATGGGATGAGACTCTGGAGCCCTTCCTTCGCCGATTCGCAAAAAGCTGGCACGAGGATGCTTGGCTAGTCGAGAAGTATATCTGCCCACTCTATGAGCGCTTCGCCCCCGTTCGCGAGCGGTTTGCTCGACATGGCCCTCAAGGTTGGGACGATCCTTGGGAGATTTTGGGGCTAGTTCGTGAACTCGACGACCTCCAGCCTCCAGTATTCGCAAGAAGCTACGAAGCGATGGTGTCAGTGCCATACAAGATTGGACAAGTATTTCGACATCGACGGTATAGGTGGATTGGGGTTATCAATGGCTGGACCGATCAGGGTACGCGGCGTCTACCTATGCCACACACTGTGGCTATTGACGAGACGCTAGATGATTCGAGCGACAACGAACTTCCTAATCTAATTCGGCCTCGTAACCGGACTTTCTATACATGCCTGTAAGCCACGAACTGAACCCCTCTCAGATTCCCGAATGACACCTATTTAGAAGAACGACCGGGCCTGAACGCCACGTGGTTGCAGAGGACAACATAGTGTTAGTCAACGACCCTGATGAAATCCCAGAGAGTATATTCCCACTAGCTGGGAAGTTCTTCAAGCGTTTCGACCGTACTTCGTGTACTTTCGTATCGAACCTTAGGGAGCAGTATCCGGACGACTAAATTTATGGGTTGGAATGTCAAGTTTTGAATTGGAGTTAGCAGCATTGCGGGAATAGGGTTTCGTGAGGCAACAGGATTGGCGTTATGATGAGGAAGGTCATTGATTTCGCATGGCGTCCGGTTCTGTGCTTGGTATCATTGAGCATGCGGTTCAAACAAAAAGTTGGGATGGAGGTACTTCATAATAGATTTCTAGCAAATTCACTACTTTGCTTTCATGGCCTGCTTTCTGAAGTGGTCTGTTCAAGTTTCAGTGTGCATACATTAATTCCCACTTTAACTTCAAGAGATACCGTTGTAGCAGCTTTCGTGTCCCTGAGATCCCGATTCAAGAATACATTCATGAACTATGCTTTATGACATCCTCTAGCACCCCCTTCTCCGCGAGTTTCTTAACCCACTTATGCAATGCAGGGCCATAGTCCTTCTTCCTACCTTTGACACGCCGCTCATCATCCGCAATAGCCAGAAGTTCGGCGCGATATTCACCCATCGTAGCCTTGACTTCGATTACCAGTTCCTGATGTAAAGAATACGCCTTGCTCGCATCGAATCCCTGTTCTAACATCCGCTCTCGAAGAGCATCTGGGGCTTGGGCGTTCTCGATATCTGAAATTTTAAGGTCATATGCCTCAAGTTGTGCCTCATCTTCCATATTCAAAGGCATTCCCTCAACAGAGATGAGCTCTGTGAAGGTTGGCGATGTGGACATCTGCGCGTGGAGGTAGAGAAGGGACGCCATAGCGCGAGCGATGGCTTGCGAGAGGGTGACCAGCGGATTTTGGCAGAGAGCCAGAAGGTTGAAGGAGAGTTGGTTTTCTTCGTACTGTAGGATGCGCGTCTCGATCTGAGGCCTCGCTACACTCGTCCAATCGCCCTCAGGTACCGGATCTATCAACAGCATAAGTAACATTGTTCCTTATCAACATAGGAGGGTCACAACTCACCCAGCTTATGAGGCTTACTACTTAGTCCATCCAGTTCCCAAACGTACCCACCCACTGGGACATACGCAACGAAGTGAAACCCATATTGGGTGCTAGCCTTCTTCCTTCGTGCTGACGCTTTCTTGCCCTTTTTGGGCGGGGCGCGTTTCTTGGCCGACTTGGTCTGCGCGTCTGATGCGTCGTTCTCCAAGGCAAGATCAGCATTGAGATGGTCCATCCGTCTTGTGAAAGAGTTATGGATCTTTCGGATGAATGTATTTCGACTAAGTTGATGGCCACGGAGGGCGGTAGGGAGATCCTTTGTGGACTCTTTGAAGTTGTGCAGGTTGTCACCTAGTTCGACTTCGGATGCGTTCATGACGATGTTGAGAAGGGCAACAGTTGCGCAGGCGTTTTCGGTTGTCTGATGAACTATGAGAAGGGCGCTTTTGGAGAGGTGGAGGTAGAGTTACCTGGTTCGCAAACCACACATCGCTGGTGTCCTCGTCCTGGTCCACCTGCTCTGAACCGGGTAGATACTGGAAACAGAAGATGAGCCCAAACACTGGTTTTCTGTAGAATGTTAAATGGTGGCGGCTGAAATGAGGGCGATAGACTCACGGCAGGATATCAAGGGAACCTTGATCGATGGAGAATATCTCCTGAGCTTTCACGTTCTGAACGCCCAAATCCCGTAATATTATATTGAAGAATGCCTAGTCAAAGTTAGGAGCGTGTTACAACTATCATGGGGACTAGACATGGCTCACAGGTTCTGACTCAAGCTCGATCCAGCCTTCCCATTCTTCGATATCTGTAGCCGTGAGCGGAGCCAGTGCTTCATCTAGGAGGTTATCTGGGATGTTTTTGATATGGGTTGCCGCTTCGCTTGCTTTGCGCTTGGGATTGCGTCTTGGCTCACTCATATTAGTCGCTGACGATGCCGGAGTGGCGACGCTGCCAGGAGTCTTGCTGAGGCGGGTAGAGCGGCGGGGAGGAGGGCTCTGAATGGCTTCCCCTTGACCCTGGTCACTCTCGGGCTCAATAGCTGAAGTCAGATCTCCTTTTGGCTCGTCAGCTCCATTGACGCTATCCATGACCAGAAATATGTCGAGTGGATAGGGCTGCTGGGATGCAGAGATAAGCTCTCGTCGTTGCTCAAAGTGATGCGACACCTTGTAGGCACTAAAAGTGCAATAACATCAATATGTATAAAGTTGTTCGATGAGATAGGAGTATAAAAGACTCGTCCCTAGTTTGCGGTTTGAGAGTTCGAGCTCAGCTTTAGGCAATGAGCGTAGATGAGAAGGCGAGCTGCATCTCATGGGACTGCCTGGGCCGCGACCGTCTGCAGCCGCCAGGCAGTTTGTTTGCAGGGTGTCGGGTCTTGCAGATTTTTAATAATCTCACTTTATCTTGAATGCTCAAATCGAGAGGGCAATTGGGTGTCAAAGAACAGTGCCCGTAGAACTGAGGTCGGGCAAGACATGCCAGAATCCTCGTTTCAACACTCGCCGTACTACTCCGGAGCCGTAGGATTAGAAACGACATTCAAACGAATTACGAACATCCATAGCTTACCTGTACTATAATACCCGTATGTTTAAGAGTTAGAGGTCGTGTATCAACTAGTAAGCCAATTTACTGGTCGTTGCCGAGGTTCTCTGCCAGAAGCCAAGCCGCGCGCTAGCCTTGTATACTTTCACTAGGTATGAGATATCATATAATTTCTCATAGGGAAAGGAAGAAGGCGTTGAAATAGTTGATCCTTTGACAGAAGCTTCACTATCTATTGAGTGGCTAAAGTAAAGATATCGCGAATATACATGGGCCAACTTTGTAGGGGCCTGTATGAAGCTGTACCCTGGAAGCTGGCGCAACAGCTTGTGCAATGTCGAGTTTAGACCAATCAAAGCACCCTAACAGTGACCGGGTCACAGAATAATCCACTTTCATTGGCCCAAAATCATTCAAGCCGGCAGGTTTGACCAATCAATTTGCCCAGGCCCTGACCTTGGAGCTCTGGCTTGGGGCCTGTTGTTCAGATCGCGTCCTGACGTGACGGAAATATTCCTAGGAATTTCAGGACAATGCCAGCGTGAAAACACCAAACTCCATCCACCTCCACTCTCCACGCCCACCACATATCATTGTTGCCGCCTCACGCTTGCACTCGGCTGGTCCTAACTTGCTCGCCGATGCTTCTCTTTAGGCGCTCCGAGAACCACGGAATGCGATGAGCTCGACTCCTCGACTGCGGTCTGGGTTTCCAGCAACCCCAGCAACCGCTACACGACGACGAAACCAACAAGAAACGCCCACCTCGGTCGGCTCAACATCTTCCGCCGGAGGCTCGACTAAATCGCCGACTCTTCCTCTAGCCCCCGAGAATGTCTCCACGCAAAGGACGGCCAGTGAGCCCGTCATCCCTTTGACGCTTCTCGATGCCCCTCAGCAACGACTCTATGCATTCGGTATTTATGTCCTACTATGGGCATGGAAGCTATACGACTGGCTTCAGGTGGTGGAGGATGGCGACACCTCGTGGTGGCTCTTCCTAAAATGGATCTTTATTGATTTTGCCTTTCTATTTGGCGTCCCGGAGCTGAGGATACCATGGCTGGAGCTCTCACAGCCAGTCGTTACAACTGTCTTCTCCCTCCACCTAGTTATCAACTACATGTTGATGTTTAACATTCCGGTGAGTGAAGCAACAAGGCTTCCTTAAAACCGCTTGCTAATAGATCAATCAGCTTCCGTGGCAGTCATGGCTTCTCGGCTTCGCCAAAGTACTTTACGATCGTGAGATATCCGTTTCCGAGCACAACGTCAAAGTTTCGAGCATCCTAAACAATCACTCCCTTATCATGGGAAAACAAATCATCAATATTCTTCCTGAAGGCTCAGCTGTTCTCAATCCCGAACAACTGCCCTTTTGCTTGAGCAGCGGCAAGACAAAGAGTGTTGCTTCTCTACCCATATACTTCAATGCCAGCATCCCGGCTGAGATTGAGCTTATTCGTATCGACCTTGACACCAATAAGGAGGAAACGATCAAGGTTTCGCACCGCGATGTAGCGAAGGTTGCAAAACAGATCCGAGAACATACCGCTGATCAATCAACCTCTGGCTTCCACTGGGCCTATCCAGTCAAGAAACCAGGTGTCTATCGACTTGGCAAGGTTCTGGACGAATACAAGCTCGAAGTTCAACGGACGAGCAAGGATACTTATGTAGTTCCTTGCCCCCGCGCTAAGATCAACGCCGCCGCCGACTCGTCACAGCGATGCATTCGAGACCTTTCCGACTTATCCCTTGAGGTGTATGGAACCCCTCCCTTGAAGATCGTGTATAGCCGGACAATAAACGGTAAAGACCTGAGCTTCCATTTCCAGAGCCTTCAACCCGATGGGTTTTCATCGCCTCTACTCCGAGCCTCGTCGAACCTCATTCTAGAGAATTCCGATGACATTTCATGGGTCCGTCCTTCGCAAGTAAACGTGGGTCTCAACGAGTCGATGACCTCGTCCGGCGAGTGGCAGTACTCGGTCGATGAAGTCCACGATGCGTTTGGAAATGTTGTCAAGTATGGCGAGCCTGGAGACGAGTTTGAAAAGGCCAAACCCGGGTTGATTCACAAGTTTTCCGTTAAGGAGCGACCAAAGATCAGCTTAGACGGTTGCGATCTACGAAACCCCCTTAAAGTGGCCAAGGGCCGCCATACGCGTCTTCCTGTTGGCTTCAGCAAGACCGGACCTATTGATGACACATCTCATGAGATCACCTGGGAGTTTTCGCCCATTGACTCCTTGACCAATAGTGGCGACCATGGCGACAAGATTTCGGTTGGCAGCTATTCTGCGAAGAACTCGCACGATAAACCCCTCATCTCGGAACCAGGTCTCTACACCTTGAAATCAGTCTCCAGTGGCTCGTGCCAGGGCGAAGTTGATGAGCCATCTTCTTGTCTCCTCTTGAACCCGCTCGAGCCTCACCTGGCAATTCGTACCGAGGACATCCCTGATAAGTGTGCTGGTAACTCTATTGGTCTCCGTGTGGACCTAGATCTCGTCGGAACTCCTCCATTCGTCGTCAGATACGACGTCATTTCGGGTGGGCGTGCTGTTAAGAAGACGCACAAGGTTACCGGTCTTAGATCGCAGCTGGAGCTAGTCCCTAAGACGGCCGGTCATCACAAGTACGTCTTCACGTCTATTGACGATGCCATCTACGCAGGCCTACCCCTCACCGGCAACGACAAGGTCCTAGAACAGGTCGTCAAACCTGCTGCGTCAGCAGTCATCATGAACCCTACCAACGAACTGAACGCGTGCCTGGACTCTGAGGTGGAATTACCGGTCGTGCTCTATGGCGATGCACCCTTCACCCTAGAATGGGAGATCGTCCACGACGGGAAGAGGAAGTCGGAGCGCGTCACTAAGATTGAGGACAACAACTTCAAGATCAAAACACCTACTCTCACTAAGGGAGGCGAGTACATCCTTGCTCTAAGTAGTGTCCAGGATAAGCGAGGATGTCGCACTTTCCTCACAGACCAGGTTAAGATTAGTGTTCGAAGACAGCGTCCCCGTGTCGGCTTTGGCTTGATTGAGCATAAGCAGAGCATCATGAGTGTCGAGGATACTGCGCTACGCCTACCTCTGCGTCTCCAAGGAGAGGCTCCGTGGACGGTTTCTTACCGCAACCTGAATGGAACGGGAGACATTATAACTAGAACAGCAACGAATGCCAACGACTGGATTATCGCCAAGGAACGCGGTATCTACGAGTTGGTAGACGTTTCGGACAATCAGTGCCCTGGGAATGTGGATATTCCCGCATCTACTTTCTTCGTGGACTGGTTCCCTCGCCCGGAGATTTCCCTGATCGAGTCGGAGAGTATTACTACCAAGTCTGGCGCATTCATCAAGCATGATGTTTGCGAAGGCGACATCGACGGATTTGAGGTCAACCTCAAAGGTAAGCTTCCACGGGTTCTAAACTATACAAGTTACTAACAAGAATCAGGTTCTCCTCCTTACCATGTGGGCTACGAAATCAAGCACAAGTCGTTCCAGGGTTCTAGCGCCATTAACCGCAAGGCATTTGATGCACCTTTGTCCAAAGCTTCTATCTCCATGGATACGTCTAAGCCCGGCCATTACACATATCAGTTTTCCGCTCTTGCGGACAACTTGTACAACGATAACAAGAACTTCGATCCCCTTATCGTCAAGCAGCGTGTCAACGCCAAACCGTCCGCTGGGTTTACTAAGCCCGGTCAGTCCTTCAAGTTCTGTATGGAAGAGCAGGAGCACGAGGACAAGATTCCCATTACGCTTACCGGCGTTGCACCCTTCTACGTTGAAGTTGAGGTCAAGCATCAAGCTGGCTCTTCTCCCGAGCTCTACCGCATTCCCTCCATTGACTCAAACACGTATGGCATGAGAATCCCTCGACAACACCTTCGCCTCGGTAGCCAGCAAGTCCGCATCCGCACAGTTCGTGACGCGCGTGGCTGCCAGCAAAAGTATGAGACCAATACTCCCTCCGTCCAGATTCAACTCTACGATGCGCCATCCATCTACCCTCTGGAATCTCGCCAGGACTACTGTGTTGGCGAGCGTATTGCCTACACCCTCTCCGGGACTCCTCCTTTCGATATTCAATATGACTTCAACGGTCGCTGGAATGCCAAGTCTCAGACGACCAATTTCCGCCGCATCGCCGAGAAGCCCGGCGAGTTCATCATCACCAGTATCTCCGATAAAGCCAGCGAATGCCGCGCCGCCGTCACCCTTCCCAAGACGATCCACCCGCTGCCCAGCGTACAGATCAGCCGCGGCAAGCAATCCCGCGTAGACATCCACGAGGGTAACGAGGTAGACATCCTCTTCGAGTTCTGGGGCACCCCGCCCTTCGAGTTCACGTACACGCGTAGCACCAATGCCAAGAAGGGCCAGAAGAGCGTCGTCCTCGAAACTAGACACGACATCTCACACGAGCACTCCAAGGTCGTCAAGGCGAGCCAGGAGGGTACGTACGAGGTTGTCGCCATCAAGGACAAGTTCTGCTCGTTCTCAACGCAGCAGGTGGAGAAGAAGGAGCGGAGTTAAACCTCGAAAAAGAAAACTGGCGATGTGAGAATAATTGGGTCTGTTTATGGCTGGAAATTGCTGCGGGTAATGAACGAAGGAGGCGAGGGTCCTGTATATATGCATTTATACCATGGCACGGCGTTGATAGGCAAACTTAGGTTGAATAGTGACAAGGTTAATTTGCGTGGTAGCGTCCCGTTATCGTGAAGTGTGATGGCATTGTCTATCGATGTCCGACACTTGAATAGACTCCAACGCCCTGTTAAACTTTTAGACTTCTGGCTTGCGAGATAATAAAGTTCTTCGAACAAAGGAATATCTGAATATCCCTGAAACCCGTCTATGTTTCTGAGAACCGTTTTCCTGAAGGTAGTCATGAGTCACAAGAGGTAGCTAGCACAGTAACCATTGTTTAGAAAACTTGGCGATGCTTTCTGATAACCAGGCATCTTATTCAGGATCCGGGTATCTCCATCCCATCTAGATATAAATCTACTCCTCCACCTCTTCAATCCGTCTAATCATCTCCCCGCCAATCCTCGCAATCTCCAACAACACGGCCTTCCGATTCACCTCCACGACATCCTCCTCCTCCCCTGTCACCCTGCTAAAGTTATACGGCAAGCCAGCCCTAAACTTTTGCCTCTGCAGCTTCGGACTCCAGATAGCCCCGATGACGCTCTCATCCTCCTCCCCACCGCGGAAGAAGATCAATGTGTCGGCGTACACGCGCTGCAGCTCTTGCATGAGCACGTCAACAGGGTTCGCGCGGATGGGCAGCGGGGCTTTCCCAGTGCGGTCGTCAAGATTTTTATACTGGGAGTGCTTCCTCGCCGAGGGGTCGGTAGCAGCATCTCGGAGGATGGCCTTGATGGTTTTGGGGGAGAGGTGGAATAGGACATCGTAATCTTGCAGAGAGGGGGCAAAGAGCTGGGTGGGGTCAAGGTGGTGGGAGTCGTCTTTCAGGAGTTTGCAGGCCGCCTTGGCCAGGCGTGTCATGCGCGACGCAATGAGCTTTGACGGGTTGGAGTTGGTGTAAGCGAGGCCAGAGGGGTCGGCAGAAGTGGCGACGATCATGACGGTGTGGTTCATATTAGGGTCGCGCTTCCTCCAGGTCTCGAGTTCCTTGTGGATGGTAGAGCGGTCCGCAGCGGTGAGCGTCTCGGCGGAGTCAACAATCAGGGGCTCATCACGCCAGTCCCAGCGGGAAAGGAAAATGAGCGTGCGCAGGAAGCCTGTGGTTACACTGGTGGGTTGTTTCCACGGGTAAGGTTGGAGGAAGACGTGTAGAACGAAGAGCTCGATGAGTTCTTCGCTAATGTGCCCCGACAGCTTGTGGCTGTTGAACCAGTGCTTAACAAGGCGGATGGTTTGGGATAAAGGTTGTAACCTCGTGCAGAAGGTCGAGATGGTCTGAGTGTGAATCGGTAGGGTGTTAAATAGCCAGTTGAACTTCGTCAAAGCCGCTTCTGACTCCTCGCGCACATGGTGATCCAGAGTTTTGTTCTTGACCTGTCGTTGCAGCAGAATCTCTTCCAAGTCGCAATGGATCCGCAACCTGAACGCAGCTCCGCTATCGTAGACAATGTCCAAATATGCCAGGTTTTCTACCCCCACATCTCTGTTCTCTCGACCTAAATAGGTTGTGATGTTCTCCTTGGCGGCTGTAAGGCGCCGATCGAAGTCAAGCAGAAACTCAATTTTGGCTTCCTGAATTGCCA
Organism: Nectriaceae sp. PG4201; assembly: GCA_023628695.1. Lineage (NCBI taxonomy): Eukaryota > Fungi > Ascomycota > Sordariomycetes > Hypocreales > Nectriaceae > Nectriaceae sp. PG4201. Next base: position 98,654 of record JAMAKE010000046.1, on the reverse strand, counting down.
CAAGGTTCTCGGGCCATTTGTTGGAGGCTTCGAAGTAGAGGTTGACATCCATAGGCTCAATAGTGCCCTTGTGGAAGCCTGGTAACGGAGGTTGGATTGAAGCATATCGGGCCAACGGCGAAACTGGTGACAACTGCCTAATTTGCAGGGGTAACTCTTCCAGGTTTCGAATGTCGTACTCAAGAGTTTGGAAGTTTCGTCTCGCTGAGTCAAATGCCTCTTTATCGAGATGGGAAAAACTGACGAGGGAAGAGAAACCAGCCCCATATGACGACAGCTCTTCTTTAACAATCTTAAGGTGCCGTTTCAAGGCGTACCTAGCAATCTCCTCGCAAATTTGGAATGGCATCTTGCTTGACCACTCGACGCATTCCAGAATGCTACCATCCTTGAAGCGTCTAAGCTCTGCTTTGTCGCCCCAAAACTGTCGAAACTTGGCAGCATCTTTCTGCTCCTCTGCTGGAGGACCATGTTCCATCTGGCGAGACATTTGAGCAGGATCGAATACAACACCAACAAAAACATCATTAGCATCTCCCTTAGGGCGGGCAGTCAATGCCCAGCCGGACTTAGAAGGCAGTTGAAAATGGACCAACTGAGCCCGATTTCCATACGCCTTCTTCAAAATTTTGTAGGCTTCGAGGCTAAAATCCCAAGCTGGTCCCCTTCGGTCGGGAGACTTTGAAGGCGCTGAGATATCGGGACTCTGAATCTCAAAAATCGCATCAAACGTCTGTAGGGTGGCGCTGGTCTTAATAATAAAGGTCGGTTCGAACTTATCCGCAGCTTCATCGGCAAGGAGATCTGTGGTCGATTTCGCATGTGTTTGTAAGAGACTTGCCGACCATGGTGTCATCTTAAATAGGATGTTGAGCTCGCGAACCGGGTCAAACATGATAGGCCCGGACTCTCGGATGGCCTCGGGGCTAGTCTTAGTTGATCCGAAAATATACGGCTTCTTGTTGAAGTCAGTAGTCGACAGAAACTGCACGACGGCCTTGAACAGCTCAGTACTACTGAGAGAAGTTGACAGCGCCGCCTGACCGTTGCGTCCACCCATCTGAAGTAAAAGAGCAATCATTAACGCCCACTCAAAGTGACCAAATCCACCTTGGGATACGGAGCTCCCAAAACCCCTCTGTTGAAGCCAAATTCTCCCCAGGATGCAGGCATCAGTGAAGGCTGCGCATTCGGTTTTAGCATGCGTGAGAAGCTGTAGGTATGAGATAAAGGTCTCCTCAGCCTTTAAAGTTGAATTATAGAACGGTGTTGCTGACTGTGTTGATTTCTTATCTCCTGATTCTCCTGTGCGGTTGCTGTTTGAGCTCGGTAAGAGTTTCGACTTCGGAAAGAGGCCTTCCGGAGCGCAGGGAATAACTCGAATGACGTATGAGGGCTTTGCAGCTTTCTTCTTAGTAGAAGATTTGCCATTGCCTTCCTTCCTAGTAGGTTCATCATCGGGCTTCGGTCGGAGGACGAGGACTGGCAGCAATGTGTTCTCGTTAAGGTATTCGAAAGCGTAGTCCATAGAGTCGCCAAGTTCCTTTCGCACCTGGGCGGCGATGTATGCAATGTAGTATGCCCTTCGATAGAAGAACCGCATATTTTGGTAGTCCTTGTCTTGGAACATGGACTGAGGCATCTGGACAACCATGTCGACGCCGAGTTGGGTCTGAGACTTGACCATGGTCCTGGCAACATAACTTCCCACCACATTGAACTGAGCCGGCTTCTCGAAGGATATCTTGTATGGTGCGTCTTTGGCAGGTTTCGGTACGGGGTAGGGGATTGTGATACGATGCTTCTTCTCAAATTTGGTTGTAGCCTCCGCGATCTGAAAAGAAGTTAGCGAATAGCCCGTAGGATACATTGTAGTGGACTTACAGGCACAGGTTCATGGGGAACTGTTGACTCAATCGCTTCTTTGAGACGGTGCAGATGGCTATCGACGTCCTTCAGTGCCTTTCCATAGTCGAGTCTGGCCTCCTTGAGCAGCTCGTCAGTCTGAAGGACAAATGTGCTTGCCGTAGAGAGTCGAGCTGAGTTTCGGGATTCGAAGTCGATGAGGCCATCGTGCCTTAGGCCAGAGCCCGAGTGGTCGAGTTTCCGCCGTTTCGAGCTTGACTCCATAGTGCAAGCTGGGAATTGCGCAATCGTGTTTGGCTTTTCCAAGTTGTCGCTGCTTAGCTTGAAGATATTCACAGCCAAATTTGCGAAGTAGGTCAGGCTCATTGTTTTTTTTTCTGGGTCTCCAACGTTGCGGGGCCGATAAGCTGCGGTGCTTATCTTATCCGATAAGACTTCGTAAACGGTGCTTGATGTTCCAAACTCCAAACTTTCGTCCTTGGATCTCAATCATGATTATTATTTTTCTTCTCTAACTTTTGGACTTGAAATGCGCAAATTCTACTTGGCTCAAGAGGTTAGGGTAAGAATTTCATAACAGGCAACCCTTAGCAACCAGCCGCAACGGCATTGTCTTATACCTTCATTCCCACCCACGACTGTTTTCGTTATTGTTCAGATCTACCTTCAATTAGATCTTACGCCCTGTTAACGTTGGAAAAGACGAAGATTCTTGACCTGCTACTTACCTATGTCCAACTAATCACATTCATGTATTATCATCCAGTCCTCTGCTACTACAGAAACCCCTTGTGCAATCTCATGTGAAGAAATTCCTTGCCTTGATCCTTGCTTTAGCACATGCCAAGTTAGTCTCATATCGGAATTAGGTTGCCACAGAGGTTCCCATGCAGGAGGACATGCTGTGGTCTAACACCGAATCATGATTTCTAAAGTTGGTCCTTAGCTGGAAGTCCAGGTAACCAGTTGGTTAGGACTCCTTGCAAGCAAATGAACACGAACGGGGCTAAAGACGCTTCCGGTTTTCAAACTCCGGGGAACTTCCTACCATCGGGCATTGGTGTCCCTGTTTCAATGATACACTAATGGGAACAGTTCCGACTTCGCCCTTATCATTCTACTCTTGACTCTGCACCCGTTTCTGTTTTGACCTCACCCCATGCTATCCTCCGATCCCATCCATAGCCTACTTTGACACCCCCTCACAATGCTTACTTCAAATGTGAGAGATACAATCACATAGCTCGAGAGTTCAGGTGCTTTAGAACCGCGGTACAAACCGCCAAATGAAAGTACCGAAGATAAATAAGGTCACGTAAAAGGTTTCCCCCTTGCCGTACCCAAAAAAAACATAAGATGCCAAGCTGTTGTGTACATGCAACGAATAACCGGCCGGAAGACATCTTATCCGCCGAGATTCCCCAAAGAATCCGGGAGCTCGGGTGATCCCAAACAAGCCTAGCGGCAGAAGCTGTCCGGCGAGAAGCTGCGGGATTCTACCTTCGGGTGGGGGGTTAGCCGCCACTTTCCGGGCGGCGTTCCGGGGAAGCAGCAAATGATTGTCTTTTCCCCCCCAGCCAGATTTAGATTTATAGTTCCGTCCCCTGGATCATATGCCGTCTTTCTTCCAGCCCGTTGCCGAGTCTCACTTCCGAAGCGGAGGAGAGCGGAATGATGGCGGTGCGTGACCCGGACCGCTACGGTCAGACCCGGCCATCCAAGGTCTTAATAAAAGGGCTTCCCCAAAACAGCTTCCCTCATGACTTCTTCCCTTCCAAGGTTTTGGATCTTCTGTCGCATCGCTGATTCAAGCCCAATGCAATTCAATTGAAGTCCAGCAAGTTGCTTCATCCGTATACAAATACCCCTAAGCTGGTACCTCTTCCCACCGGTTGTTGGCGACGACTTCCGACTGCAGCGTGATTGATTATCCGTCGCGGGGCTCCCCTCCAACGTCACTCGCAATCCCTCCCCTTCTCAATCCCTCTTCACACTCGCAGCAAACGAAATGCCTTGCACAGCTCTCCGGATACGGACCCTACGGGCATTCGCTCGCCACAGCTCTAATGTACGTGGTTCACCCGTTCTCACCTATGCTCCACCATCGTTAACACACAGCTCTTCCTGTAGCCCAATGCCGTTCTCTCAAGGTCCTTCTCGGCGACCGCCCGCCGGGCGGAGATCAACAAAGTCTATCCCTCCGCGTCCGAGGCTCTCAAGGATATGAAGCCCAACTCAACACTACTGTGTGGTGGCTTCGGCCTCTGCGGCGTCCCGGATACTCTGATAGAAGAGGTCCTGAAGAAGCCTGAGATTACTGGTGTTACAGCCGTCTCCAACAATGCGGGCACGGACAGCTTCGGGCTGGGAAAGTTGCTGAAGACGAAGCAGATCAAGAAGATGATTGCCAGCTATATCGGAGAGAACAAGACCTTTGAGAAGATGTACTTGACTGGTGAGGTTGAGCTTGAATTAACACCTCAGGGCACCTTGGCCGAGCGATGCGCTGCTGGTGGAAAGGGAATCCCAGCTTTCTACACACCCGCTGCCTTTGGCACTGTCGTCCAGACCGGCGACTTACCCCTCAAGAACAAGGCCGACGGCTCTCCTGATGTGTATTCGTACCCCAAGGATGTCAAGGTTTTCAATGGAAAGTCATACCTACTAGAGCACAGTATCGCCGGCGATTACGCCTTTGTCAAGGCCTGGAAGGCTGACAAGCTTGGAAACTGTCAATTCCGCCTTGCCGCAAACAACTTCAACGGTGCCATGGGCCGAAATGCCAAGATGACCATCGTCGAAGCCGAACATATCGTCGAGCCTGGCGAGATTGCCCCGGAGTCGGTTCATCTTCCTGGCATCTACGTCAAGCGTGTCATTCAGAGCACGGCGGAGAAGAACATTGAGAAGTTCACCTGGGCCAAGGATGAGAATGACACCGATGCTAAGGCAGCTCTGGGGACCGGTGATACGGCTGCCAAGCGAGAGCGCATCGTCAAGCGAGCCGCGAAGGAGTTCAAGAACGGAATGTACGCCAACCTCGGTATCGGCATGCCTATGCTAGCTCCCGGCTTTGTCGGTCCGGAGGTCGAAGTCCAGCTACAATCAGAAAACGGCATTCTTGGCCTGGGCCCGTATCCCCGGAAGGGTGACGAGGACGCCGACCTCATCAATGCAGGCAAGGAAACGGTCACGCTCAACCCTGGTGCGGCTGTCTTTGGCAGCGAGGAGAGTTTCGGCATGATCCGTGGCGGTCGCATCGATTTAACCATCCTGGGTGCCATGCAGGTCAGCGCCACTGGCGACTTGGCCAACTGGATGCTTCCGGGCAAGGTCAAGGGCTTTGGTGGTGCGATGGACTTGGTGAGCAACCCCAGCGCGACGAAGGTGGTGGTGACCATGGAGCACACGGACAAGAAGGGCAATCCTAAGCTTGTCAAGCAGTGCGCTTTCCCCTTGACAGGCCGAGCTTGCGTGTCAAGGATTATTACAGAACTTGTGAGTTGACCCTATGCACAAATAGAGACATAAGATTGCTGACATTATCTGATAGGGTGTTTTCGACGTCGACTTTGCACATGGTCTAACATTGATCGAGATTGCGGATGGAGTCACAGTTGATGAGATCAAGAGCAAGACCGAGGCACCGTTTACCGTCGCCGAAGACCTGAAGCCCATGTTATAGACGTCAAGCTGGATTGAGTGGTTGAAAAATTGAATTGTGAGGAGGATTGTACTGCAGGGTAGGCAAGCAGGCGGAGTGCTGGAGCATCATGGAGTTCGATGGCGCATAGCGTCACAAAATTCCGTTTTTAAATTCTTTCATGTAGGAGTATAAATCCAATGCGTATAGAATAGTGAGAATATAAAATTCCGAGACTTATAAAACCACTTGTGCTGAACACTTAGTGTTGCTCGTCTAATTAATGCGTAGGTACCAACGAGTCTGCCAAGTGCTCCAAGGGCCAACTCCTAGCGCGCCATAGCTAGCATTGGACTTAGTCGTAAACCTCACACTTAAGAACTCCATTTACATGATATGAATGGTAGTTCTCTAACTTCATTATTGCTTCAACATAGAATATAGCTGCCTTTCACACCATCCGAATGTTTCTTATCCGCTTAGCATCCATGGGCGAACGGGGAAGGTGCGGTGCTAGCAATCCATTGTTCGCCAGCTGCTATGAAATCATTCTCACCCAATCAGTTTGTCAGCATCATCAATTCACTTCACCATTAAACTCGTCGCGTAAATTCGGATCGTTGCCATCTGCTGGGCTACCTCTACGGCAAGCGATTTTCTAGATATTTCTTGGCTCTGGCCGGCCTACAGCCACCATGTTTGATCAAACCAACGGTCAGGTTTTCAAAGAATGGACGATTCCTCGCCACAGCATCTCGGCCGAGCGTGAGCGCCTCGACTGGAGTCGCCAACGGCCCTACCCGTTATTCACTCATCGCGGCAGCCGTGGCCCTCGGTCACTGGTAGACATGACCATTAATGTCATTGCTAATAATATCGGTGACGTCTCCGAGGCTCACTTCGATGCCATTCCACCTAATCTTCTCTGGCGCGTCTGGCGGTTTCTTGAGGCAAGGTGCGTGTCTTCGGTTGCAGTCGAAGCATGAAGGCTAACTTAATCGCAAGAGGCGTATGTTTGCATGCTTGGAAGCTGTTCTCTAAACTTCTTCTCGATGAGGAGGACGACAAGACACTGGGTCTGTACCGCTTCCGCCAACACCTGTGCCGACCTGCTGAGGAGCTCGCTCGGTATACCCAGCCATTATCTTCCTTGTCGACAGACTTCATCACGCACCTAGTAATTAGTGGGGGTTGCAGGTTCACTACGCATGAAATACTGAGTTTGGCTGAGATGAAGAACCTTGGCGTCCTAGAACTCATTCAACCAGCCGATGACCTGCGCGCCGTCTTCCCGCAGATTACTGACCGGCTGATACGAGGCTGGACGGAAAAAGAAGATCCTTTTCCATTATTACGAATATTGAGGATATGGGGAGACCAAACTACGACTAGAGAGTCGTTGCGGTGGGTGTCTAAGTTTCCATCCCTAGCTTTGTATGATGTTATGGGCGACCGAGACGACTGGAGGTCGCCGGGTGACCTCGCCATGGAGCAAGGCTGGGAACTCTGTGACTCTCCATCAAGGCTAGAAGATTCTCTTTTGCGGTACCTACTACTATTTTCGCCCCAGAAGATCACAAGCAGCAACCGGTCTTTCGATATGGCTAGAAGCATTGACTCTGACCTCACCTCTCTTTGCAGCGACTGCCGTTGCGCAGTTAAGTTTGTAGCCGACAGTCAAGCTCCGCCACTACTTGACTATCTCACAGACAACGCTAAAGCGTACACTCGGTCCTGGGACCTTGATGCAAGCCTACGCGAAGCTGGCGGGTGCCACGCAGTTGCTTTTGAGGCATGGGCCTTCTGGCTGTACTCGTTGATTGGGCAGCTAAGTCAAGACTGCGATCTGAAGCGGAGAGGAATCCGTTCTGGTACACAAGCCGTAGCTGGCCCCTTTGTTCTACCCTCGAAGCCTTGGGCATGCCTACACCTCGGTCACAGCGGACGAGGTCGCATCGCTGCTAAACCTTCTTACGTGAGCCGGGGGCTTTTTGCGACGAGGCGGTATACTTTTACCCGCGAGGATGCTCTCGGAGCTTCTGGATTAAAGGAGCCGCGACCAATCCCCACAAAAGAAACGAGCAAACCTGTGTCGACGCATACAGAGCCGATTCCTGCCTTGCGGCGGACCAAGAGGAAGAGGTTGGATGATTTGTTGAAGGGTTTCTCGAACTGATTACTCAATAGCCTCTCTTTGACTTTGGCAGAGCCTAGTAATCAATGTATTATCTGGGCAGCATTACCAGGCGTTTGGAGTTCATGCATGCTGAGGGTAATAGATGGATGTCAATACCTGTTAGCATAGACTGAAGCCTGGCCTCCTGGAAGGCGATCAGGTGGTCAAACTCAACCGACTATTCTACTAGTTTCGTTCGCGTCGACATATATAGGACTCAATATTGAGCACGCAGTGCATCATGCCCCAGAGCGGCTGTATATTGGACAATATGCTCTGAAATCTGGATACTCTCCAAAATAAATACAATGCCTGGAGCTGGCCGACGCACTTAGATCTGATACCACTACGGAAAGCGCATGTACCGTAGAATTTGAGTCATCATTCCATGATCTTTAAGTGACCTGGCTTGAGCTATCACGAGAGTATGAAGGGTTTTACGAGACTCTGAAATAAGATTTTGTGATGGAACACAGCTCTTGGACAAGTCGTTCGTGATATCATTGGACACTTCGGCTTTAAACTTAACTCAAAATGGGGGTATCAAGCATTGAGACCGTATCTGTGAAGTGAGAAGTGTTCATTTTCAATGACAGTGAAGTATTAGATATCTAACGGGCCGAAAGGAACGAGACCTCGAGGCATGATGAGTATTGGTCGGTGACTTTCAAGGACAGCATTATCCTCAGGCAGTACAGGAGGGAGTGATTAGGTCATGCTACAAGGAACGCCGGGTATACTCTGGCTTCTCTCTTTATTGTTGAGGAAGCTTGTTTTACGATATCGACGAAGTGGCTGCTTGGTCAGCTGGGGTGAGTGCGTCTGAAAGTTTTAGAAGGGACTTCAGGCCACGTAATATTCCTCATGTTCCATATAACGGATTGGAATCTATGAGCATTATATTAATGATACCAGTGTCATGGGTGTTGGAAGGAAGGTCTGGGTATAACGCTTGCCTATATAATACGCTAGATGTCTCTGATATGGAACGACATTGCAGCTCAGACGCTTCAAACTGCCTTAGTTGACTTCTTGCCGACCGATGGCATACTCTTTCCTAGGGCGAGGGATGCAGCATCGGATGCAGGACCAAACCTCTCTTGCAATCTGGTACGCCCTTGCCGTACGATGACGAGTCTGGTTCCATTCTGGCACACACCTGACTCCAGTACCTTTCGTGGAGCATACCGCTCTCCATAATCACCTCCCTTCGAGCATTTCTCTAAAAACAATCGTGTGCCACACAAGTACAAACCCAAGGAGACAAGGACGTGAATACCAACAAGATCACCTCTACTCGCGGTTTTTGCTGACGAAGTGTTGGTCTGTCTACCCAAAACATTATGCTTCTGCCTTTCTAACACGATTGACCGACTCAGGGTAGCGATTCCCTTTCCCATTCGTTTCCAGGACAGAAGCTGTCGCAAGGTTCAACCCTAGAAGAACTTGTTCATACTAGACACTCCAACCCTGTTAACATCGAGCATTTCGAATACCGAGGTCGAAATCCCCTATCTCGATCGACTGTACGAAGAAAGCCCGACGAGTAATTCCATCATGCCCCGTTATGAAGGTACCGCGGCGACGAACCGGCAAATTTACCAACATTGCCATACAAAGCTGGGCGGTGCGGCAGAGCAATCGTTTGAGAGAATTCATCGCCCATCTACCTCCCTTAACAGTCACATCGGGTCTTCCAATACCACCCTGCTACCGGACTGTGGAGGTTATGCCACCCCCCGACACCGCCCCAGACAGGTTGGGGTTGTCGGAACGGAGGACCTGAGGCCGTCGGCGATCCGTCGATATTACTATAAATTCCGGGGAAAATTCACCCGTTCATTTTCGAGACGGCGGTCCATCCAAGACCGGCCGCCGACCCCTTTTCACTCTCCAGAGACCCGGCATCTCTACATTCCGGAAGAACCGGACGAAGAAGAACCTGCTCGGTTGGGCAAGAAATGGTGGGCAGTCTGGGAGGATCCACGGGCCATCCCTGGAGAGCAGTTACCGCGAGGGCCTCGTCCAGATAGCGAGGAGGAGGGTCTCGATGTTTCTGGACAGGCCCTCGGATCCCTCGAGAGTGATTCTAACATCTCTCACTTGAGGCTGCCGTCCCCTGTTAGGGCTCCAGTGGTTGAGTCACTGGAGGTTTCTTTGGAGAGACAGGAAGACGGAGTTGCCTCTGCTGCCAGGTGTGCCTAGGAGTCAGCCGGAGCCAGTAAATGAAGCAGGGGCGACCTGAGCTGACAAGGTAACTTAAGCTGTGCCAGGGTGGCTGGATGTTGTTAATAGCATGAATAATTAAAGCCATGATGAACTTGTTAAATCGTCCACGCGTGTCGACTGCCTTGTACGACAAGGACATGAGCTTAAATGAGAATGACGCAATTCATGGTTGTTGATGAGATGCCCATTGGGCAAGGAATATGAAGCCTTTATTCTCTGAACCGTAACATATCAACGAATTGTTCGCAAAAGTAAAGGAAGCTGAGTGAATGGAGTGCCTCTATTGGATAAGGAACCCCCAGTTGGCTGGGGTCGAGTTCAGGCCGTATACTGACGAAGCTGCGACGACTAGAGCACTTGTCGGGACATGAAATCAAGTCATATCAGTCCAATATTGCATTGAGTCACGACTATTTGTTCGTTTATGGCATCTTCTGGCTTCTAGGTTGAGTTCATGCGTGGGCTGGGTCATGAAGAGGACTTACACCCTTCTCCCTCAGCATGGTTTGCAACAGTTCAAAGCCCTGGCGTCTCCCGGCTAGTTGAGACGTTTGCAAACAAGTAGTAATGATAGAAACAATTTTCTATAGTCCCAATCCTGGTCAGGAGACAAGTAGTTGATTCCTCCAATACCACTCTGGGTGAATAGTACGCAATACTCGGCCCCCTGTCAACAAATCAACCCGGCCGCGTGGCCTAATGGCTAAGGCGCTAGATTTCGGTTCACCGAACTCAACCAATTCTCTAGAGATTCCAGGTCAGTAAACTCGCTTATAATCAACACGTTCAACATTAACAAATCAAATAGGTTCGAATCCTGGCGTGGTCGCATGAGTTCAATTTTTGGTGTTTTGATTATTTTTGGCGGTTTGGTTTCGTGGGAAGGTTGTGGCTCGAATTTTGCTCGCTTGACGATTAACAGTTGGGGTTTTGGCGGACTTACTTCGCTCGGGCAACCATAGATTTCCTAGTATAGAATGATGGTGTAAACCACCCATTTTCTAGCCATACCTTGCCGAATGCAAAGTTGAGGGGGCGGGTTTTAAGAGGCAAATTGGAGTAGAACTTGGTCATACGTTGCTGGAAGTATGCAATAGGAAATCACCACAGGGTACTGGTTGACTGACACCTGAGCCTCCTTACACTCCCGTCTGCGAGGACGACTCCCCTCATGATGTTAGCATATCGTCGATTTGGCTTAACCAAACTTCGTCGTTATCTTTAGATTCTAGAAAGATGCCAATATATGAGGTTGAAGGTTAGAAAGGCCATCGGTCTGGTCGCCAGCAGTCCGGTCATCCACAATTCTCAGCACCTTTGGAGGTCGTAGATGTTATCAGCGACTATACCCACCCGGCTGTGCCGTATGTTACGGAGATCGCCAGGAGAGTTTGGGTTCATGGAAAAATCGGGGTTCAGGTGGATGGCGGACGTTTGACTGCGATATGTCCAGCTCACTCCCGTAGACTTAAGATCGCTTTGACCCTCAGGAGATCAGGAGAGACATGGTGATAATACTGCCAGACACAGTGCTCGCACCATGAAACTCTAATATCCTTCATGAAGGACGATTCTAAGACTCCTCTTCCTAGCCGGCGAAATCGATACCGATCTCGCTTTTAACGAATGGAAAAGAATTCGACAGGATGTTCCCAAGGCCAATGTGAGATCACTAGAACCTCTCGCACCGGATCTGACCAGAATGTCTTCGGATGTATCCAACGAAAACCTTGTAATAAGCAATGGAGACGCCACTTTGCTTCTCTAAGGTGCATGGGGCAACTGATCGTGGAAGTTGTACCTGATGGCGCTTGGCGGGTTATCTTGTCCGTCCACAGCGCTCACTCGAAACTATTGCCTCCTCCTTAAACATGATTCAAAAAGTGGGTTGTGGCATGGCCCTCCAGGTACATCGATATGGCCGCAGGAAAGGCTTGATTAGCAAGGCTGCCGTTGTTGCAATGCTGGTAATTTGTAGCATGGATTTTTGGCTTGATGCTGGATCGGAGCTACGTCTAAATTGGTGCGACGATGCACGTGAGCGCAAAAGCGACGGGAATTTTAAGCTTGATAGATGCTGTTTCATCCTGAATGGGCGAAACATCGGTAACCTTCGCAACCCTTGGCTCAAGGTTGTCACAGGTGGAAGTAAACCATTCTGATCATCATCACCGCAAGAGTCATCTTCCTCGTCACCATGACATTTACGAGAAAACTCGGATTTACGACATCGGGGTGCAAGATGGATGCAAGACCACGAAAGTCATCAAGCCCGTTCAACCACCACTCAGGTGGAGGGTATGTATCGCATCAAAATTTATCTGGCCCAACGCAGCCGAAGCTGCAAGCAGGACAGAGGGTAAGGTCAGCGACAATATCAATCTTTCCTCCAGTTTCCCGTCTTTGTGCATCCATGGTGTATTGAAGGCCAGACTGAATTTGAAGGATTAATTTCTAGTAGGTTTCATGAAGAGGAAAAAAGAAGAGAAACAGAATTGCCGCTGGGGCGGATTGGTTTTGTAGTGCGGCTGGCGTCTGGCTGATTGGGCGGATCAATGATGCGCCGAAAGCGCCGAGTGTGGCCGTTTGGGTCCTGTGAAAATGGATCCGCCAGAAGCCACAGCGAGGCTTAAGCCGTATCAGGGGATCGCTAAACTGTCTGACCATGGGGCGGATGCTCCCGTTCTAATTAGACCCTCTCTGCATCAGCACATCGCCATGTTTCTCCATCGTGATAGTGCTCTCAATTCCAAACGCGTGATGTCCGTGTCTAGCGCGCCGAGAGCCATCCACATCATGGCTGTCCAGAGTAGCTTAGATGACCAATCTGCTGCATTGGTTTCTCAGGGCCTCCATGTAACTGTTATGCATTGTGTCGTGTGCCTGTGCTGATGGACGTACCCAAGCCCCTTCTTACTGGTGCCTTAACCGCGTAGCGAGCCCTACCAGGGAGAGATCTGTCCAGGTCAGGTACCTACAGAGCCCCAATATAAATCCAGTCTTCTGTCACCTGTCGTTTGCTAGTATCTGTTGTTGACTGTTGAGTCACACGTTGGTGCCGTCTTGTGTTGTTGGTCAGGCAAGGTACATAAAGCACCAACTCTTCCGAACCTGTCAACTGTGAACTTCACTCTATCCTTCAGGTTAAGCGGTGATTAAGGTGGCTTAGAAAGTTATTTAAATAGACTCGACGGCCCCTGCTCATCCAAGCTCGATTGCTCTGCCTTTGAACTCGAAGATCCTGGAAAGCTGCCGTCATCCTGAGCTACCCCGCTACCCCGCCTCCAACGTTCAGAGCCAGAGGGCAAAACCTCTGAAACAAAACAACACTCACTCAATTTCAACCCAATATTCGACTTATTGACCAATATGGCTGGTGGCGCCCCCGGATCTAGCTCTCGCGGCCGAGGTGGGAAGTTCAAGAAGTACACTCGTGGAGGTTCGTCTCAATTCAAACTCTGCCGTCCAAACCCCTCTAACGCATTCTTCAAACAGGTGGAAAGCATTTCTCGCGTGACATTCGCCCCCTCGACGCCGATGGCAACGAGATAAGCATCTGGAGCGCTGATGCTCGCAAAAAGGATGAAGACGACGACGACGACTCTGAGGAGGACTCTGAGGAGGAGTCTTCGGAAGAAGAGGAAAGCGACGATGACGCCGGCCCCTCCAACGCTGCCGCCGCAGCCCAAGCTGCCTCGCGCGAAGACCGGAAGGCCCAGAAGAAGGCCCGAAAAGAGGCTGCCATAGCCAAGCAGAACAGTCGCACCGTCGAGGTCGGTGACATGCCCTCAAGCGACGAGGAATCTAGCGAAGAAGAAGATGATGACATGCCCGCCAACCCCAACCACTCCAAGGCTGCCCGTGATCAGGCCAAGGGCACCAGTGGGACTATTGGTGTTGCGGACGAAGTCACCGAGGGTGTCCAGAATCTTTCTACTGCGCCTAGCAGGCGTGAGAGAGAGGCCTTGGAGGCTGCAGCCGCCAAGGAGAAGTACATGAAACTACATGCACAGGGCAAGACGGACGAGGCGAAGGCTGATTTGGCTCGTCTTGCACTTATTCGCGAGCAGCGTGAGGCTGAAGCGGCCCGTAGAAAGGTAAGCCTGTCCCGTAATCGCCACCATCTGCTTGGAATGGTGAATAAGGTGAAGTTTACTGACTGTCATGTGAACCATAGGCCGAGAAAGAGGAGAGAGAGGCCCAGGAAAAGGCCAAGCGAGCCGAGTTCGAGGCTAAGGAGGCTCGGAAGAAGGAGGCTGCTGCTGGCATCAAGAAGGGGAAGAAGAAATGAGCTACACGCTTACCTTCATCTGAGGTACGGGTGCATGAAGTAACGTCAGCGTTTGAATTGCTCATCGGCGATTGCACAAATAGTGTGTCACCGTATCTGGGATTTGCTGTATACTACCTTACGTATCTGCCGACTTCACCGTTTGGTTGGTTGGTGGTATAGCTTGGAATTATCCAAAGCGCATACTGAAGTGCTGCTTCTGCATGATAACTGAGGTCTCAGCTGTTTGACCTGAGGTCCACGTTTCCCAAATAGATGACTGTTTCTGCGGTAATTCTCCTATAGACTATGGAGTGGCCCCTTGGCAAGGAGACAAGCCTAACACGTTCTCGAGCAGAATTTGATAGTCGTGTCAGAAAGTCATAGTACCTTACCTAGCATGCGGGTGAAAAGCAAATACCGCTCGTCTCGCTAAGGGCCCAGCCTTCACCTACTTGCCTTGGTAAGTAAGTAAAATAACCAGCAGTAGTGTGCAGAAGCAAGGAAAAGACTGAAGTGAGACACCTCCATCCCAGGAGATTAGCTAACTCTCAAACTGTTTACCCTGATAGACTTAAAATTTAGAATTGCATGGCATCGTTCACAAGAGTTCTTAAGTTTCTCAATGAGAATGAGCGGCAGTCAGCTTTCGGATCCCACTGCAAAGTATATTATGTTGCTAGGCCCAAGTGCAGTTAACAAAAAGTACAAATATTCATAATCTGTACGCAAAGAGAGGTAAAATGTGATAATGCCATACCATTTTACAGCTTCCTAATAGAGCCGTCTATATTCAAGATCCCACTTACGGTCTTGACTTGATGTGCCATATTGGTGCAGCATTGAGGAAAGCATCTGGGGTGAGAATTGGAATGGCTGAGCGGGATTTATAAGCAAAAAGCAGATATAGATTTGCCAAGCTCAAATTCACCACCAAACAAGTAACCTGTAGTGCAAATTATCTTAATTCAAGTGGCTGCTGCGAATTACAAGATTTATGAAGACCCTGAACTTTGGAGGAGAAAAAGGATGAGGCTAAATGCGGCTTGGTGGAGTTCAGCCTGCAGGCGTTCCCACCTGCCCCCACAGCCGTCCCAGCCAAAGAGGAAAGAAAAAAAAATCAGAATCGGCCCCAAAAATTCACATCCGTCGAATCGCCGACCGCCTTCAACCTCCCACCACCGACGACTTCTAGCTAGAAGCTCTGCGACGGCAATATTCAACTCGACAAAAGGACCACGACGCCGCAAACACGCCCCGTAACTTCGGGTATATAGTCGAGACCCTCGAGTGTTTGCCCGGTGACAAAATGGCCGACTCCTCGCTCCAGGTTCGTCGCTCCGTGCTCTCGTGCCCCGCCGATTACTATGTGAGGTCGAGATCGAATGGGAGCTGTGAAACTGACGCAAGCTTCATAGGATCGCCTGCGCGGGCATGCCAAGGCTTTCGATGGACTCTTGAGCCTGATTCCGGCAAAGATGTACTACGGAGAAGACAACAGTGTATGTCCATTCTTTTCTCGTCCCTATTGCAACCACATATTTCAGCCTTCCCCTCCACCAACCAAAACACATGATGTGCTACTACCACAATTTCTTCCATCTCTCACTTCACACTGCAATACTCCAGACTAATTCCCACCTCAAGGATCAATGGCAAAAGAAGAAGCAGACCAAGGCAGAGGCCGCTGCTGCCCGCCGCCTAAAGCTCGATCCTGATAGCGAACTGAACCGCAATGCTAAGGAGGTCATGGACGAGCGAGCCAAGAACAAGAGAAAGCTAAGGGAGATGGAGCAAGATGAGAACGGCGACGATGAGTGGGAGGATTATGAGGCTGTGGAGGGAATCGAAGTGGAGAAGCCTCTCCAGGGCTTGAAGAAGAAGACTGCCGAGCCGAACAAGAAGCAGAAGCTTGACGATGCCGAGCCCGACGCAAAACCCACTGCTGAGAACACCCCGTCTAAGCAGTCAAGGAAAGAAGAAAAGAAGGCCGCAAAGAAGGCTGCGAAGAAAGAGAAAAAGGAAAAGAAGGGTGTGGATGAGACCGAGGAAAGCAAGGCACCGGCCGCTATACCTAAATCTCAAAAGCAGACCAAAAAGCAAGCAAAGAGCCCTGCTCTGGCCAATTCAGAACAAGTGGAGGAAGACACCAAGCAGGACAAGGGTGATGTGCAACCGATCGATATATCCGGGTTGGAGAAAGAGGGCGCAAATGCCCCTTCAAGTCCCGAGTCAGAACCGCACTCTCCCACGTTCGACACCAACGACACCACCACAGCACCTAATGACCCCCTCGCCGAACCTGCCAGCACCACCACTTCAGTATCCTCCACTATTCCCCCCTCCGAGAAACCCAAGCACATCAAGATCCCTGCCGATACCTCAGCACTCCGCGCCCGACTTGCCGCCAAGATTGAGGCGCTCCGTGCAGCTAGGAAAGCCGATGGTCCAGATGGCAAGCCTATCCGCACGCGACAGGAGCTGATCGAGTCGAGGCGGAAGAAACAAGCTCAGCGCAAAGAGCATAAGCAAGAGTTGCGACGACAGGCCAAGCTGGAGGAGCAAAGGAAGCGTGAGGAGGCGTTGGCTTCTAACTCGCCCAGCGTTATGAGCCCTGCTGTCGAGTTGGATGAGGCTGCCAGCAACTTCGCCTTTGGCCGGGTGGCGTTCGGCGACGGCACCAAACTCTCCCATGACCTCAGCTACGTCCTCAACCAGGGCAAGAAGAAGGGTCCCTCTGACCCCAAAACTGCGCTCCTCAAGGTCCAGAACCAAAAGAAGCGCCTGGAGGAACTCAGTGAAGATAAGCGCAAGGACATTGCTGAGAAGGAGGCCTGGCTAAACGCCCGTCGCCGCGTTGAGGGTGAGAAAATCAAGGACGACGAAAACCTCCTCAAGAAGGCCGTCAAGCGTAAGGAGACTGCTAAGCGTAAGAGCGAGAAGGCATGGAAGGATCGCTCCGAGGGCGTCAAAATGTCCCAGAAGGAGCGCCAGAAGAAGCGCGAGGATAACCTCCGTCAGCGAAGAGAGGAGAAGTCCATGGGCAAGGCCGGGAAGAAGAAGAAGAAGGGCGGTGCTACTAAGAAGAAGGGTGGAAGGCCAGGGTTCGAGGGTAGCTTGGGCATGGGGGGCAAGCGGAAGTAAATGGAATCTATTGATATCAAAAGCATGAGCGTTTAAACTTTGAAGAGTGTGAGAAGGAGAAAAATGGCCTGTCTTGTTCTTTGCTCAAGAATGGCGCCTTGGAGTTTGGAGGATATGTTGCATTTGCTGATGCATTTTCATGGTTCGTCATGTTTGTACATTTTAGGCACACTGGCTCAATGTGTGAGCATCTAGGTAGATTATGGATTTGCATGAACATGAACATGAGCATGAAGCTGAACGTAAACCGTCACTGTGACTCTGCAGCTCCATATCGATGATCATGGGTAGGCAGGACGACGCCTCGAGGAGAGTAGAATGGTCCATGATTAAACAACAACCAAAACTGTCCACTAGCACAGACGCCTTTTTCGTATTTTCATTACAACGGCTACGCTTTCATCCCAAACTCTGCTACTCACTTTGGTCACTCTTTCCCAACAGTCTCAGGTCCAAAAAAATAATAAAATGGTAAAATAACATAAAACACCAACCAAAACCAACAAACGATGCCCCACCCGGTGGCCGGCGAAGCTGTTTCCCTAGCCGATCCTTCCAAATCGCCGGCCTAGATGGGAGACGTCCCCTTGGAATTCTACAAGACAATGGCCGAGTCGGACGTTGCTGTCCCTGCTCCTCTGTGAAGGGCTTTGTATATTCCCTTTCCTTTTTTTCCTGTTCCGTCATGCGTATGGGGTTGGTGGGTGGTGGCGTATATGAAGGGGGGTTTGGGGGGGTGTTGCGCGGGATAGAGGGTGATGGTTTCGAGGGATGGGAAGTCTGGAGAAAGGGGTTCGGCTTGCCGTCGGCTCGACTTGGTAGAGTTGGAGGGGGGTTGTGTGGGAGGGGATCATGGTAGCTTCGACAGCATATATGGTCCAAGGGCTTCGATGCTTAGAGCAAGGAGTCGAGGCGGGTGAAGACGCTCAAACAGGCGGCTACAATCTCGAGTTGTAGCTCCTTGTCCTTGTTTTTGCTGATTTCCTACACTGAATGTTAGCATCGCAGTATACCTAGATGTCTTATCGTATAAATTGTAACCTACCTCAGCAATGACCTGGGGTAGGTTCGCGCCAATTCCATTGCCTGTTGCCTTCTTGCCAAACGGCCACTGACTATAATCGGCGAGGAGCTCGTCCGTCTGCGCAAAGGCCCTCTCGCGGGCCTCGTGGCCAAGAGTCGACAGAGCGTTCTCGAGGACGTTAGCAGCGTAGGCGGCGCAGACCATCGACACGGTTCGCAGATAGCGGAACTCGAGATTCTCAGGCAGGAACTGGCTCCCGTTAAGAACAACAGTTCGTTGCGTCAGGACGTTGCGGACACGTCGTCGGATCTCCTCCTTAGCGCCACCGTCAGCAACGGGGTGAGTAGCCATGTCGAAGAGGAGGAAATTGCGCTTTTCGGTTCGAAGGATGCCCTTGTCGACGAGGCCCTTGGCAAGACGCTCCCGCACCTGCTTGAGTTGGTATCCTATCTTCATCAAGTTCCACGTCTCGCCTGGGGTGGAAGACAGATGTTAGCGATTCTGCAGCTCCATTACAGTTGAGGTATGGGCGTGGGCTACATACCACTCATGAGATCAATCCAGGAGCTGACGCTCATCTTCTCGCTCTGCTTCATCATCTTGAGTGCTTCGTCGAGGAGAACTTCACCGGTGAGTGTGTCGTCTATGACTTCGATATTGCGGTCTGCGAGGGGGAAGCGCCGCCTGGCGGCGTCCTTCTCCATGGCGATGCGGCCACGGAAGGCCAGTTCGAGGACAATGCAGCCTCGCAGGGCATAGGAGATGTTGTCGTTCCAGAATGAGAGGTAGCCCTGTTGCGTCTCGTATTAGCCATGATTGCCCCTGGGAGCTGCGGGTGGGATTTGCACACCTGCTTATCCTTAAGACCCAGCAGCAGCACCTCCTCCATCATGGTGAGCTTAGGTTGCTTGCTGCGCTCAGCGCTCTCGCTGATGTCTCTCGGGTCGAAAGCGATCTTGTGTCCATTCTCGCTGTTCTCGTAGCTCGTCTCAGGCCCGCTATCCTTGGTAGACGAGTTGGTCCTGTTGGCGGCGCCATTGCTGCCCTCGCCTTCGGTCGGGTTCTGTCCACCACCGCCAGCACCACGGCGTCGCGTCAATCCCGAGGACATTTCGAGGGAGAGAATGTGCGTTCGATCGAGGGATAGGGCGAGTGGCAGATGCGCGGTCTTTTGGCGAGATGCGGCCGAAGGGACTGGGAGTGCTGGCCTGACTGGGCTAGTTTGCGCGTTCAGAATTTAGGGGTTCGACAATCGAATTTGGCTGGGTCCCGACTCCTAGGATAAGCACTGGGGGGGTGGGCACGATAAGATACCTGGGCCAAGCTATTGGAGAGGTAACAGGGGCAATGGCGTTTCTTTGATGAAGCTGAAAGATGATTTCTCTGGAGAGAAATGATCAGGCTGACGGGTGTGCAGAACCGTTGGAGGTAGAGTTCAGGTCTCGGCAGAATCCAGCCGGGAGAAGGACTTTGTGAGGCTCGAACGTCTCACTCGACCGACACAACGAACAAAGCGCGAATGGCCTCAGGTACCGTTTGGGCAACGCTTCACAATACGAGGACCGAGGCAGGGAAAGGATATATGGATGATGGTTAGGAAGAAGGATGGTGTTTACGAATATTTGCCTGAGGTTGAGGATGCAAATAGGACTTTTGTTCTCTCTGCCTGCTGGTGCAATATGGAGTCGCGTGGCAGTCCTCAGCTGGCTGCCTTCCCAGGTTCACAGGCTGCTCACTTGCAGCTCTCAGCGCATCTCCAGCGAGTCTGTCCGGGGGGCTCAGGGCTGGCGGATTATTGAATTCCATTGGATCTCGTGTCCTCTTTCGGCTTAGGCTACTGGAACGCCCCAAGATTTTCAGTGGAATCAAGCATTTTCACCGCCTGGGCGGATGCGTGCACGGGCCATAACCGGCCCGCACTATTAGAGATTATCGGTTGGTTTCCGAGTGACTAAGCCGCTCAGGGGGAGGATGAAATTTCGACTTCAATCAACCCCTCACGATATACGACTCAGTCTGCATATTCGAATCTCCCTGCCATCTCCTTTTTCCTGCCAACAGCTTCCAACACGATTGACTCTGTTGTTCTCTTCAAGGTTCATCCATCCCCTCTGCCCAACCTGCATTGATTTTTCCCGACCATTCACGTGTCCATCCTTGGCCTGCCTGTCCTGTGTCCTCTTTGATGAGAAACCTGTCTCGAAGTTAGAACAAGATTAACAAAGTTCAAGCTTCCATGTTACAAACCATCAGTGGTTACTAAAAGACACATCTCAAGCGAGATTCATTGAAGAAGCAGTCTCTAGTTGATGGCGGTATTGTTTCACATTGCAATATACGCCCCTGAAGTCAAGGGTAAACGACTGATATCCTCGAGGTGCGGGATATCGACCTGGCATAAGGATTAGGAACCACAACAACAAAGGAAAGCCTCGAGTCACTTAAGCAAAAAATTGGAGCAACAAACCATCCCGATGACGACCTTAGGTCGATATTGGCCCTCGCAGATATCGCACGACCCATGATATCTCATCACACAGTCTGAAGACGTGGGTGTTGTCGAAACACTTACACGGCCTGGTCTTTTCCAACAAAGACCCGACAGCACTATCCCATCACTTTGCTTATCGCTAGTGGGAGTGCTGGCCTGCTGCGAGCCCCACACTTCGAATTCACCGCGCCATGAATCACTGTTCACCACCACCACCACCTACCAGGTGACGACAAATTCCTCAGGCCACAGGACCAGTCAAATCTACGAGCCCTTATATATTAAAAGTTCACCATTCCCTTCAACAGCGAGTAGTGGGACCCAGTGGTCGGACGGTAGGCGTCAAGTGATGGGGACGCCCAGATCTTGGGGTCTACTGTTCGATCCGGCCGGCGGCTACTCTCAGAAACATCGCCATCCCTGGACTGGGTCTACCTTCGGGTAGCTCCTAGCATTCGAGATGGAAAACCGGTGCAAAGATAGGAAAATAGCTTAGGGGAAACCTGCCAGAAGCCGCGCTGTAGTATCACCGCTGAGAGTGGTAGCAGGGCGTTGAAATTTTTGTGGTGATATTCCAAAGTTGAACTTTTGGAATTTTGGAAATTTTGGCTTGTTAATGCTGGGATCTCGAGACCTGTGTTCAAAGTCGAATGCTACACTACCTTTCAAATTTTTTTTTTTCGTTACAAAGAAATCAACGAGTTTATGATGCGCATTTTCGCTCCATTTCCCCTTTTGCCTTTTGTGATTTCGTTCGACTTTTCCCAATGTTGGTATGCTGATGTGGCACTCGGGTGAAGCCCGCCTTGGAGTTCTCAGGCGAGGCGAAGAACGTGAACAGCTGAACACTGCAACTGTGACAGTCTACGAGCATCCGCAGTTTATGGAGCACTTCAGCAAGAGTCTGGCATTTCCTAGGTCAGGCTCAGTTGGTTCTCGGTAGATGTCTACATGTACAAGAAGGAACACTATCCTGTATTGTCTTCCGAACCCACACTTTGCCCTGAGGCCCACCGCCTCCCTTAAACGCATACTCATATCTCCCAGCTGTCCTTCCCGAGACACTCTGCATGTGCCTTCTCACCATATTGACCTGGGCACGTCACTCTTCCGAGGTCTGATAACCTCCCATTCCTCCTCTCCCGGATCAACCTGCTCCAAGCCTTGCTCTAGCACGTGGATGCTTGGGTACTTCTTCCTTGTCTCATACCACTTGTCCTCCAAGAAAAGCCAGTCCTCGAAATTCTCATTCACTTCCGGCCAAAGCCCACCTCCTTTTCCACCAGTCTTGCGCCAATCCTCACCAATAATGTGTCGCATCGCACCTTCAAGTGTGTTTGTCTCCCCTTCATCTTCTGGTCCTCCAAATGCAGCCTCCAAGTCCTTACGGCGCTCGGCAAAAACGACAAGGCGTCGCCAGTCACGGGCTTTCACCGTAATCTTTTCGGCGAGCAGGTAGGCGTCTCTGGGATGGTTATCGATAACTCCCTCCTCCTGGTAGAGCTCGAGAAGTTCGCGGATGTATTTCAGCATCGGGACGGGGGTGGACCGTGTGGAGAGATCACGGAGTCTGTCTCTAAGTCGATTGATTTTCTTGATGCGCTGATCGCTAAGCGCGCGCTCGTCGGTGGCAAGTGAGCAGAGTTCGCATTGACAAATGAACCCAAATACCTCTTTGAGGTGCTTCTGCCGGAAAACATAAGGTGCGAAGCCGTTGATATAAGAGCTGGTGACCTCCTCGCCCTTGGCGATATCGCGAGTGGCGTATGTGACGAGTTCGTTGGTCTTCGCATTCCAAGTATGGATGGTGTTAGGCTTGCAGGCATGATTGATTCGAGAAGCCTTGATGAAGAGCCCAGACTCAGGATATCTACCTTGCAGAGGGATGGCATTCGTGTAGATGATTCCCGGCAACGGGCCTTTGTCTTCGCGATAGTTGTATAGCGAAAGTACGCGACGCTTGTCGTTGTCGCGAAGCTCGTCGAACTGTGATTCGGGGGTTTTGGGGATGCCCCAACATGGTTGGTTGAGCCGGATCGTCGGAGCTTCGTTGAGGACTCGGGTACCTCGAGTAATAGTGGTGGCGGCGATGGCACCAAGGCCCTTACCTGGGATTGGTCTGATGTTGTAAAGCTTCGCCTCGGTAATACTGGATGGTGCTGTATCCCTAAGGTCCTCAGGGCTAGAAATGAAAACCAAGTCATCGCTGTCGTCGGTAGTGAATCCATAGGACGCAGGCGAAGAGGACTCGTGCTCTCCTTCAGACTGTTCGATTGGGGAGGAAACTTCTCCACGCAGGCTTGAAGCCAAAAGGTCTGATGTTGGTTTAAGGTCATATTCTCCATCCAAATCCGAACGAAGAGACCAGATTTTTGTACCTTCGTCTACTCTAGAAGCAGCCTCCCCGCCCTGGCGACGTTCAGATGCTTTGAATCCATGAACAGAGGCAGGACTTTCCGAGATTTCACGAGGCAAATATGAAACTGCGGGTGGCTCATCAGACTCGGCCGAGGAGCTACTTAACTCCATCACATTCTTCGTACGCTGTGACAAAACGGCACAGTTGTCACGAGTATCGACGGAAGGGCGTGTTCCGGGGTTTAAGGGAGTGGATTCTGTCAAGAGCTCGTTTAGAGCAGGTGGATTGTCGTGGGTTGCGACTTGAAGTTCATCGTTTTTAAAAGCCATGTTGAAGTGATATGATGAGATGTTATTGAGAACAGAGATTATGAGTAGAGCGAAGAAACGCTGAAGAAAATGAAATTGAAATGGTTTACAGTCGTTGGAGGTTTATCCTAAGTCGAGAGTTGGAGAGATTCAAGTTGGAGCGGAAGGTGGCATGCTGCTTCTGGGGGGCAAACAAACACGAAGTTGAGGAAACCTGCCGCAAGCTTGACCACATGATATTCAGTGCGCTGTTACACAACTCACGGCAATTATTCACTTACGATTGTCGCTATGCGTAGACGATCGGTACGGTTGAGTGCTACAATCTGATTGAAGGATCAATTGAATGGGCCATGGCACAATCATACATCAGCACGAGTTACCTGCTGACTTAGCGACGTTTATGCCCAACAACATAATTTGAAACTGAGCTGATTCATATATCCATATTTCATGGCTTTACCATGAACAACAATGGCCGCTACTTTTGAATCTTACTCAATTCACTGTCGAACATCACTGAACAATGAACTTTACATGTGAACTACAGCATTGTGAGCCCTACCCTTTGATCAATAGCACCAAGGGATGAGATCTCAGCAGGTTTCAAGTAATCCAAAAAGAAGTAGTGTCTCCTCTAACTTTCCTAGATCCTAGCCTGGATCCTGACTTGAATTATAACCTGAACCCTAACCTCAAGAGAATGCGAGTTGCCATTCATCAAACACCATAGACCACGCATTATTCACCCAGACTGACCTACATACACTACCATGCTTACACATGCCCCGTTTTTGTGAAGCCCTTATCCGACTTGGCTTTATTGTACAATCACCCTCACTCACATTTCCGAAACTCCCCCGGCATCCATAGTTTCCCTCCACAGCTCCTCAAAATTAATCCCCTCTTTCTCAAATAGCTCGCGGATCTTCTTCTCAGCGACCTGCTGCTTCTCCGGCCCAAATCCGCCTGGTTGAGTCGACTCGAACTGCACAATCTCTACCCATCGGTAAAACAGATTCTCTTTGCCCATTGCCGCAAGCGCGTCACGGAAGGCAAAGAACTGTCGTCGTCGATTATCGTCGGCGTCCGCAGCACTAGCTTTGAGATCGAAGACGAGCCAACCGTAGTCTTTGTGGTGCACAAGGACGACGTTCTTGAAAGCCTCGAGAGCGACGTCTTTCTTGTCCACGAGGGAGTGAGCGTAAACCATCTCCGCCCAGTCGAGGTCCCATTCTCCGTTCATAAGAAGGTAGCCAGTCTTTTGCTCCTGGAAGATGGGAGATGTAGCTTGGCGGATGTAGGTGAAGAGAATAGTCCGGGAATCATCGTCCTTAAAAATGTCCTTGAGAACCGTGTCCCATTCCCGGCTTCGTCGCACATAGATTTCCTTGTCTCGGAATCCAACGTTCCATCGCCACTGCGTAGGGTTGCTATGAGCTTGTCCAAGGACAAACTCAACGGGCCAGGGCCACACGAAGACGAACAGCACGAAGTCAAACGCCATGGTTAGAACGCGTTTGGCAACCTCCCAGCCTCCTTCTGATAGCGTCGCCTCGTTAATTGGAAAAGTCGTCTCATTGGGATAGCCAAAGAGAGAATCAATGAGCTTCCAGTACCACGGCAAGATCCAGTACATGCGCACCAGGAAGAGGAGGGCTACGCCAATGTTCATTGCCACGGGAACGGCAAAGATCTTGCGCTTGAAAGACGCAGGTTTAGAGTCGATGTGCGTGATGTAGACATGCTTCTTGTCGAGGGTGCTGATGAAAGCTTCCAGCGCTTCCGGAGGGCGCTTGAAGGGTGTTGGGGGAGTCGAGGCATCTTTTGGAGTATAATTGGTGGCAGTCTTAGACTTGCCAGTCCGCTTTGAAGGTGCCATCTTTGCAATTGGCTTCAAGGGGCGTGTGAAGTTCAGTTGCTGTCGACTGAGTGCTCTGTTGCACGACCAGGGGTCTAGGGGTTGATATCTGGTCACTTCTGTGGAGGTTCTTGAGTGGTCGCTGAAGCTCTGAAGATCCACTAAAAAAGATCAAGGTACCGTAACCGTAGGTAGGTACGGCAGCCTATGCCGTCATCTCCTTTTCTACCATCTTCTCGGCACCTCACATTGATAGCAAAAAAACAGCTGGTCTCATTGTACCTAGTCAATGATGCTTAAAACTTAACTCAAAGATTGAAAGCGCTGTTTTTAGGTCAAAATGATCATATTCATTTATACATTTAATAGATTATTGTTTATTTATGAGGAAGGGCAGCAAGCCACCCCGCATGTCAGCCCAAAAGCTGCAAGAAATGCACTTCTAGAATACTCCCTCCTCGCCTGACGAGGCTGGTCCCGTCCTCACCAGGAACTCAATCAATCTTGAAAACCAGAGAAGCCTTCGCAGCTCGTTCCTAAGGGCGTTTTGCTCTTGTGCAGCCAACCATTTCCTCGCCAGTCCATACTAGCCTAGACTGCCATCAACCCAAAAGGAGTAAAACAGAGCCAATCGGAACAAGGGACCAAACCCTACGCTTAGCAGCATGATCCCAGAAGCAAGTTCTAGACTTGCCATACTCGCAGTCTTTCTAGTACTTCAGGTGCTCATCTTTGTGCTTGAGCTCTGCATTTTCGACTGGAAAATCCGGTATCAACCTTGGTATATGAGTCTTCGACAATGGGATGCTCCGATTGGTATAACCATCCTTGGCGTGGTTCTCGTGCCAGTTATCTTCACAGACTTGGACGCAAGTGTTGAAAGCACAACGAACCAGTGTGATATCGGCGTGGATGCTGACCTGGCCGGAGCCGGCGTCCGCATTGCGGCGTGGGTGCAGGTTGGTGTTCTCGTTGTTATTTCGGTGATGGGCAGCTTTCACTCAAAGGCCACTGGGGCCAAGGAGATTGGTGCTGGTCTAGTCCTGACGCACACGTTGCTTGCGATCGCGCTGACGGTTCAGGTCGGCCGAGGCACGCTGACTTTGGCGGATGCTGCGATCGGGGCCATGATCCTCGATGCCCAGAACATGGCCTTATCGATCCAGCTTGTGGCAAAGCAGACTTTGGTCGCCCGGTGGCAGGTCCGCGCCGTCATACCCTGCCAGGTGTTTGGACTGGCAGCTATTGCTGTCATTATCGCGAAGCTCTTTGCTGGGTCGTTCGCTACCGACGACTGCCGTTGCTTGACCGTCTTCTGGTGGGCGTGGCTCAGCAGTTGCTCGCCGTCCTTGCCTGAACAGGCGGTCTTTTGGATTTACTACGCAATCCGGTGCGTCTGCTTCTGTCAGACATCGTTCCATTCTGCTTGGAACACCTCGCCATTCCACTTCGCTGAGCCCAAGTGCAGTGATGATGGTGATGAGGTGCAACAGAAGGGCGGCTTGCTTGTCGACATCACATACCCCTATGTTAGCACTGCAGGCGGGGCCTATTACAGCAAATACCCAGCTACAGTGTCCTTCATGCACACCCTGTACAGCCTGTACGCCCTCACATCATTAACAGCAGCCGAGATTACGATGAGAGACTTGAACCTCTTGCCAACTTCAGCCGTCGGCTCAGTCGGCCAAATCATTGTCCTCGCCATCGCTGGTGCCACCGCCCTTCGCGCAGCCTGGCTGGTTATACAGCTCTTCAGGAGTGAATGGGACTCTAAGAACGGGGTCCTAGGATTCATGTCGCCCTTTCGCCTCTACATCTTTAGCGATCTTGCCTACTTTCCCATCCTCGATCGTAAACTTCCCCCGACTGCCCTGGAATTAGGCGCTATCCTCAAGATCCCCAGCGATCCGAACTATGTAGAAAACGTGCTCGGTTACGTCTGTATACCTCCTAGAGAGCTAAGGACCAGCGAGGTTCCAAACTATGACTGGTCCACTAACCCTCAAAGACGATCAGAACTATTGGGCCGATTCCTAGGGCGATTGATTCAACACACCAGATATTTCCAACACCTAAGGTATGACACAATAGACATAGAAATCCCTAATTTCACCGTGGGCAGAGTCCGGGGTGGCTTAATCGAAGCTATCAGCCAAGATCGTGTAAACCAATATCTTCAGAATTTAGGGCAAAATACGGCAAAGAGGTTGTATGTTGTGAGTGGTTTGATCGTTGCACACGGGGTCAGGGATATTCCCATGGGTGGCGTGCCTATAGCTGAAGCCTTGGGAGAGCACCATGGAGCAGGCAATGAGGATACGAATTCTATTTCTCTACTGTTAACATATAAACTGTCCGTTATTATAGTAAATAAGAGTAATGATATTATTGGGGTAGTAGGGTAAATAAGTCAGGCTATTCTAGAAGATATAAGAGAAACAAAGAGAGAACTACTTTATCTGATAACAATTTACTTCGTTAACCAAGAATTACCACGAGTCAACGGTCAAGCCGCTTCCTTGGTCCCCTTCCCCGGCTGTGGCGGACAATCCCGGCTCCGAGCCCCGGCTCAAAAAAGTCGACTCCACTGGTGATGTGCCAATAATTGCTGCTAGAGCACACCACCTCGAGGAAGCCAATGTCACGAAAGACTTGCTTTAAGTCTGCCAATTCCTCGTCGCGGCGATGTTGAGAGCTCGCACATTACAGGTAAGAACTTAGCGTGTCACTGACTTGGCAACTCAATTGACTAACGTCTTCTAGGAGCGCGGCAATTCCTACGTATGCGCATTCTGCCGACACAAGCTCCCGCCGAAAGAAGCACAGCTTCGAAATCGACATTTTTCGCGCGCTGCGAGGTCAATAGCCTCTCTTGGAGCTTCTGGGCGACCGACATGCTCCATATCACAACCATGGGGCACGCGAGCTCTCTCTACAAGCTCTACGCTACGCGGACCGAACGATAGCAAGCCCAAACCTGGAGGATTCCCTGGAGGTGCATTTGGTGGTGGGTTGGGGGGTTTTGGAGGATTTGGTTCCGAGAAGACCGAAACCTCAAGTACCTCAGCTCCAAGTAGTAGCCTCCTCCCCCACGAAATAGAAGCTCGTCAGCGGATGGGCCATGCTCCCAAGAAGCCAGCGAAACCTGCTCCTGGGCAGGCTGCAAAGACCCCGGACAAGCCAAAAAACCAGCGAGGGAAAGGAAAAGGAAACCAGCGCGATAATAAGGGTCCGAGGCAGCAGCAACAACAAAATCAACAGCAACAACCTTTGCCGCAGAGGCAACCGCCACAGCCCACCCCATTGTCAAGCAGCCTGCTAGCCGAAGCGTTCAAGACGGACCGCAACCCGCGGCCGGTAGCAACCCCTAGGTCATGGTCTGTAGACCAACAGAAGGCAAAAAGTCAGTCCCAATCTGACTCTGCAAAGGGGCAGGCCTCCTGGGGTGCCTTCAGTGCTCGGAGAGTAGACACAGAAGTGTCAGCGCAGAAACCTACGAGCAGAGTACGGGCCACGTCAACCGCACCTCCGCCTCAACTAAACCCAGTTGTTGCTTCTCCCAGCGGTGAGGCTGTATGGGGTACATTGAAGCGCAAGGCACGTAGTGAGGCCCAGAAAGACAGGGATCAAAAGAAGAACCTGGAGAGTGACGGTTTCTGGGATACGCTCGAAAGCAGAGTAACGAATTACAGAGGTGAAAGAAAGGCTCAGTCAGCCTCCAGAGCCTCCGGTAGGGCAGCTACCCCAGTACTTTCGGATCCCTTAGATTCGTTCGATTTGTCTGGGTCAAGACCTTCCGAACAAGGCCGACGAAAATCAAGATTTGAAGTGGAAGAGGAGGAGTTCTCCCGACAAGGGAAGAAGGACAAAAAACGAAACCAGAAACGGCGGCAAGAAGTTGATGAGGATTGGGACGATGAACAGGTCAGTAAATGGGAACAAAGGCAACGCAGGAAAGCGGAAAAGGAGGCCAAGAAGCGCGCTGGCGAGCAACAAGCAGCGCCACAGATTTTCCTTCCAGAGTACATCAGCGTATCCAACCTTGCCCGAGGTGTCCAGATCCATCCTGATGCGTTCTTGCGCGACCTGGAACGAATGGGCTTTGAGGACCTGACGGGTGATACCATCATGACCGGCGAGACGGCCTCTCTGGTGGTCATGGAATACGGCTTTGAGCCGACTGTCGACACAGGCTCTCAACGCGATCTAAGGCCAGCACCACCTGCAGAGGATCCCTCCTCGCTCCCGGCTCGTCCACCCGTTGTCACCATCATGGGTCATGTCGATCATGGCAAGACTACTCTGCTGGACTGGCTTAGGAAATCATCGATCGCTGCCCAGGAACATGGTGGTATCACCCAACATATCGGTGCCTTCGTCGTCCAGATGTCATCAGGAAAGCAAATCACCTTCCTCGACACCCCAGGTCATGCTGCTTTCCTATCTATGCGTCAACGTGGCGCTAATGTAACTGACATTGTTGTTCTGGTGGTTGCAGCCGATGACAGTGTAATGCCCCAGACCATTGAGGCGTTGAAACATGCCAAAGCTGCCAAGGTTCCCATCATTGTGGCAATCAACAAGATCGACAAGGAAGATGCCAGAGTCGACCAGGTCAAGGCTGACTTGTCTCGAAATGGTGTTGAGATTGAGGATTATGGTGGTGATGTTCAGGTTGTTCCTGTCAGCGGCAAGACCGGCCAGGGAATGGAAGATCTAGAAGAGAACATTGTTACTCTGTCTGAGATTCTCGATGTTCGCGCTGAGACTGATGGTATGGCCGAGGGCTGGATCCTTGAGTCTAGTGTCAAGCAGACTGGTAAGGTTGCATCCGTCCTAGTCAAGCGAGGAACACTCCGACTTGGGGACTACATCGTGGCCGGAAAGACATGGGCCAAGATCCGTGGCCTCAGAAACGAGGCGGGTCTCAGTGTTCGTGAAGTACCCCCAGGTACTCCTGTCGAAGTCCTTGGCTGGCGAGATCTTCCCGAGGCTGGTGAACAGGTTCTTCAATCTCCAGACGAAGACAAGGCCAAGACTGCTGTAGAGTATCGCCAGGAGATGGCCGACCGGGAAGAGAGCTCCGTCCAGCTCGCCCAGCAAGAACAGCGTCAGCGTGAAAAGGCGGCTGCTGAGGAAGCTGCCGCTGCCGCAGAAGCCGATGGGACTGAGGTTCCCACTGAACCTACCGAACCTGGCATCATTGTCCAGAACTTTGTCATCAAGGCCGACGTGGCTGGCTCTGTTGAGGCTGTTGTTGGCACAGTCCAAGAGATCGGAAGCAACGAAGTGCAAGCCAAGGTCCTCCGGTCTGAAGTCGGCTTAATCTCTGAGTACGACGTCGACCATGCGTCGGCCTCTAACAGCATCATCGTTAACTTCAACAATCCCATCCTCCCGCACATCCGCCAGCGAGCCGCCGATAGCAAGGTGCGCATCATCGACCACAGCGTCATCTACCATGTTGTCGACGAGGTCAAGGACGCTCTGTCTGACCTCCTGCCATCTACCATCACCCACAAAGTCTTGGGCGAGGCAGACATTCTGCAGATTTTCCCAATCAATATCAAGGGGAGCAAGTATAAGAACATTGCAGGTTGCAAGATCCGCAATGGCTCCATCAAGCGGACGTCGATGGTGAAGGTGCTTCGTAAGGGCGAGGTCGTCTACGATGGTAAGTTCAACTAGCCCCTTCTGTAAATTCTCATCGTTAACCCTTTACCTAGGCAAGATCGACACCCTCAAGCACGTCAAGAAGGACGTAATGGAGATGGGCAAGGGCACCGAGTGTGGTATTGGTCTGGATGGATTCCAGGATATCCAAGTCGACGACCAAATCCAGACATATGAGGAGATTAAGGAGAAGCGAACTTTGTAAAATGTACGAAAAGGGGAATATCGCAACGAGCTGGCCAAGCTAGTTATACTAGAAAGGTTCGTGGCGAGGCATTATATATGACTGTAACAAAAGATCATGTATTTTTATGATAGCATGGAGAAGCGGGTGGGCATCATGTAGAGAGCCAGAAGAGAGGACTGCAGCATAGAGAGGATATAGGCAAGGCAAGTCTCACCGTAGGATATAGTCTATTTGATGACAGTATATCACAATCTTTCTCACCTAAAGTAAGACTACAACCTTCGACATTAAGATGCACAACCCCACCCATCAAATCATAACATTCATTATTTCATCTCATATTCAAGTCTAGCTCTTCATCAACAGCTACCACCGACTCGGCGCTCCTACACCCCCTGACGTAAACGTCCTCTTCGTAACATGCGCAGCCGCCCTCTCCTTCTCCAACTTCGCCAACCCAATCCGATCCGTCACCGGCGTCGCCGCAATGATGTTATCGAACTCATCATCATCCTCATCGTCACTCCCATTATCCGAGTCCGGCTCCACATCAGAGGCTGGCCGTAATTGCTCCGGGCGGGGGATAGTTGCGGGTTTGGGCTTCGATGAGGATGATTCGGGGTTGGTGAAGGTTTTTGAGGCGAGCACTTTGGCGCGGATTTCGGCCATGGCGGCATCTGAGTCGGAGTCGTCGGAGATGTCGAAAGGGTCCCTTTCTTGGCTTGGAATAGGTTGTTGTTTGGGAGGCCGTTTGCCGAGATAGATGCCGTCTATACTGCCTTCGTCCTCATCGCTATGACGGCCTCCCTCCTCATCGTCGTCGTCCTCATCTTCATCCTCGTCTT
The DNA here is from genome assembly GCA_023628695.1 of Nectriaceae sp. PG4201. Taxonomy (NCBI): domain Eukaryota; kingdom Fungi; phylum Ascomycota; class Sordariomycetes; order Hypocreales; family Nectriaceae; species Nectriaceae sp. PG4201. The sequence continues at coordinate 66,575 of JAMAKE010000046.1, read as the reverse complement.
CATCTTCAGAGGGATCAAAACGTCTTCGGTTGGTGTTCCCACTCGTCCACATATCATCCCCCTCCTCTCGACTCTCCGCATACTCCCTCTCTAGCTGCTCCATCCACTCCTCCTCCGTCTTCTTCATATCTGCCTCGTCGTTACACGCTGCATACCGTTTCAGGAGACTCAAATTAATCTCCAGAAACGATGGTCCGTATGAGAACGGCGCAAGAATTTGTTCTGCCCAGTCTGCATGCCCGCAGATATAGAACGCCGCTGCCAGGGCCTCCACGCAATTCAACCGCCAGGGTTTCCCATAGTTGACCGTATTTGCAGCAACAAGATAGGGCAGCAGTCGTTCACACTTCCCCCCGACCTTATTCCACTGCACTTCCTTTGTCCTCGCCCACGAGCATTCCACCACAGCAGCACCGTACTGATCCATCAATTCGCGGTCGGCGGGGGAGATTGTATGTTTTCCGTTCGGAGTGATAATGACGCCATTATGTCGCTGGCCCATGTGAAGCTCGCGCATGAGGCCGAGTTTCATGAGCTTCTTGCCGGAACATCGCTTGGGGTCGCAGTGGCCGAGATCCCAGCATGCAGCTTTAAAGGACGGTCGTTGCGTGGGGTTCTCGTCGTCGCCATGGCGGGGCCCTCGGGTTCGTGGAGGGCCGTAGTTGCCACCTTTCTTGCCCTTATTGAAGTCTTTTTTGTGCCGAACCATGTTGGATACGCCTGTATATCGTAGGGTTGGTGTATGAACGTCAAGTATGTTAGGGGATGGTGTGTGAATGTTTATGTCAATTACGTCCTAGAGTTGAGGCGGAAGTTTTTATTCTCCAAAATCAATTAACGTTAGGGGTCATGGAGGGGCAACTCATCATTCACTACAGTGGTCATTAGCGCGGTCAAAGCCTAATAAGACCTGGAAGCCATGGAGCTTTGGCGGGGTTCAGGGAGGGCACGGTCGGAGCGGAAGATCCGTTGTCCGGCCCTCCCACGCTGACACTCCACCAACACGACATCGTCGGCAGCTTGTCAGATCTCCCCCTAGTTTGGCTGGAGTCTCGCCGTCTCAAGATATCATCCAAGATATTGTAGCGTAGCGCATGTCTTATGGATCCCGACCTCGCCCCCTGAGCTACAGCGTGTCCTTTCAACAGTAACACCAGGCTTCTGTTCTCTCTCCATGTCTGCCTGATCCCGCCGTCTAAGCTCCGTCCCTGTCATCGCCGCCGCCGCCGCCCCGCTCTTCCAGATCGCTCGCCGAAAACAAACCCCATCGCAAAACATCGCATCGCATACCCATCGCTTCAGCCCGAAACATGGAAGCTGCATCTGCCCGTGCGGCCGCTCGCGATCGCTGGGGCGAGCTCGGCCGAGCTCCCTCGCAGCTCCAACGCTTCGTCCAGGCTGCGTGCAGTCCCGAGAACTTCGAGCCCAATCTCGCCTTGAACCTCGAAATCGCCGACCTCATCAACTCCAAGAAGGGCAGCGCGCCTCGAGAGGCTGCTACCGCCATCGTCGGTTTCATCAACCACCGGAACCCCAACGTTGCGCTCTTGGCTATTAATCTGCTCGATATTTGCGTCAAGAACTGCGGCTATCCATTCCATTTACAGATCAGCACCAAGGAGTTTCTCAATGAACTTGTTAGGAGGTTCCCTGAAAGACCCCCCATCCGGGCGACTAGGGTTCAGGCCAAGATTCTGGAAGCAATTGAGGAATGGCGAGGGACAATATGCGAAACGAGCAGATATAAAGAGGATCTGGGGTTTATCCGGGATATGCACCGCTTGCTGAGCTACAAGGGGTACGTGTTCCCGGAGGTGCGGAGGGAGGATGCTGCTGTTTTGAATCCCAGCGATGTAAGTCTCCAGTAATTGTTTCCGTCCCCTAACTATGTGCTCACTATAGTAGAATCTCAAATCCGCCGAGGAAATGGAAGAGGAGGAGCGAGAGGCGCAATCGGCCAAGTTACAAGAGCTCATTCGACGCGGCGCCCCCGAGGACCTTCAAGAAGCCAACCGCCTGATGAAGATCATGGCTGGTTACGACACCCGGTCAAAGACAGACTACCGCGCAAAGGCTGCCGAGGAAGTTGGCAAAATCCAGGCCAAGGCGCGATTGCTAGAGGAGAGGTTAGAGGCCTTCCAAGAAGGAGACAAAATGAACGAAGGCGACGTCTTCAGTGAATTGGCTGCGGCTCTGCAAAGTGCCCAGCCCAAGATCCAGAAGATGTGCGAGGAGGAGTCAGACGACCACGAGGCGGTAGCAAAACTCCTAGAAATCAACGACAGTATACACAGGACGGTAGAGCGGTATAAGCTCATGAAGAAGGGCGATATGGAGGCGGCCGCGAAGGTCGCAGCTGGAGGGCCACCACCGTCACAGACTGTCACTGTAGGGTCGTCAAGTGCGGCTAATGAGTTGTCACTCATCGACTTCGACGCAGATGCACCAGCAGCAGATACGAACGGGAGCAATGGCGCTGCTGTACCTAGCTCTTCGCAGACCGGCGGGGTTGAGAATGATCTTCTTGGGCTGGACATCGGCGGGAGTGAGCCTAGTAGCTTCGGGCAGGGCGGTAATATCGCCCTTGGCTTTGGTGCAAATCAGAGTGAGCTACAAGACGACCTACACAACCCACCTCACGCCAAACTAACCACTCTTGCAGACATTCCCGGACCTGCTCTACTTTCCTCCATGACCCAAGACAGCACCGCAAGGGGTCCTGGAACCCCTTCCTTCAACGCATTCGCCTCCTTCACCTCCCCAAATCCTTCCCAGTCCACTACTCCTCACCCCCCTATCAACCAGCAATCGGCTCACCCACCGCCACCACAACAACCAGCCTCCGACCCCTTTGCCGCTCTTGCAGGGCTAAACTCTCACTCCTCGTCTCCTGCTCCTCCGCCTCAGCCGCAACCACAACCGCAACCGCAACCTGCGGCTACTAATGATGACGACGAGTGGAGTTTCTCGTCCGCATTACCCCCTGAGCCTGCGAAACCCAAGGAGCATAAAGCCACCCTCAGTAGTACAAACTTGAAAATCGAGTTCCTCGGCGGCCGATCACCTGGCTCAAACGCCATGAATATCCTCTTCGCCTTCTCTAATAACACTGCCCAACCTGTTAGCGAACTACACTTCCAACTCGCTGTAACAAAGGTAACCCTCCCCCCAATCATGCTTTCTCACAAGTTTCAAACATGCTAACATCACCAGGGCTACGAACTCCAACTCCGCCCCCAAACAGGCCGCGAACTCGCCCCCAAGCAATCCCGCGGCGTCACCCAAGAAGGCCAAATCTGGCACCTGAACGACCACTCCCGAAAGGTCGACTCCGTCAAGCTCCGCTGGCGCGTGTCGTACAAGCTCGCCGGTGGACAGCCGGCGAACGAGATGGGCGAGGTCCCCGAGTTCAGCATTGCATAGATTAGCCTGCACCTGCAAGGACAGGGGAGAGGCATAGGAGAGGAGTGGTGGTTGTCAGCGTTTTCTGCGTTTGGTAGGAGGCTGGGACCGGTGGAGGGAAAAAGCGTATCTAGCGGATGTTTACATCAGCCTCCTTCGTTTTCTATTTACAGATCAGCTACATGTGGAAGAGATGGTGTCTGTCGATTTAGGAAAGCCCAGCATGATTTCGTAGTGCTTCAAAGCGAAGCAAGATGAGATAAAGTAGCCATGTTATTTGCGGATGCCATATTACATCACACAGCCTCATCATAGTTGCAGGATTAGAGGTGCTTGATTAAATAGAATGCAGACGCATTTTTATTTATTAGCAAACAGATTCACTTTATGTGTCTGCCATTTTCACGTTCATTGCATTCCTAGTCTACATCTCTAACCCCGTGAGTGGCCGGTAACACTCAAACCCCTTCCGTCTTCCACATGTTGGTTGTACCATGTCACCCCTTGTCCTCTAACGCCATAAATTGAGACCAGGTTCGCCTCATGCATGATGAATTCCCACACGCTCGCCAATTCTCCCACATTCCAGTCCCTGAGACCAAAAGAGCAATGCCGCACCAGATCATCCGTGACCCTTGAAGGGAAAACTCAGAACAAAGGGAAGATATCGAAAACAAAAGGTTTGAAGCGAACCGACGATGCATTTTGTCGTCCTCGGTGACAAGGCAAGAGTGGGATGAGGGCCATCAACCCAATTTGGTGATGACCATGAGTGTAAAGGTTTTGGTTCGTGTCTGCTCGCTGTCATTGTTGAGTGACCCCTTTGGTGGAGGAGCCTCGTGGCAAAACTCGTTGCTCATTCATTGCCAACGCCGTACAGTCATCAGCGAGAAGTCCTTGTGGCAAGAGCTGGCGTCCTAAGCTCCCAGTTCACTGACTGCAAAGGCTGGAGTGGTGGGCTGAAGGACATAGCCATTAGTGGGGGTCTTTGCAAGTTGAGCCATGGCTTCCCGCTCCGCCTTTTCTCGCTCTCGCTGGGCCTTCTCCGACTTTGTGATGCGAGGCTTTCTTGTGATGGAACCGCCTCGAGAGCCTGGTCCACCACCGCGGCCACTACCAGCTCCGCCACGAGTAGTGCCACCTCTACCACCTCCGCGACTACCTCGGCCGCCACGTCCACGCTTGGGAGGGCCATCATGACTATGAGAATATTAGCATTAGGTTTACACATATTCCGAACAAAAGGGTCATACCCCGCTGCAGGTTTCTCCACCTCGGGCACCAGAGGTCCCGAGTAAACGAAGAACCCATCACGACTAGCAGCTGCTTGTGCTTCCCAGAGGAGCTCCGAATCGTCAACAAAGTCATCGTCAACATCGTATTGATCCTCCTTGAAATTGCGCTTCTTTTTGGGTTTGGCCTGGGCGTCGGGGTTGCTTGTGCCGCCATTGTCCGGGTTGCTGGCTTCACCATCGGATAAGTCAACCGACATCTCGTCCCCGGATTCACGACCAGATTCCACCTTCTCCAATGAAGCGGCAGCGGCGGCAATGCGAGCCTTTCGATCCCGGTTGGCGGCCAGACGAGGATGTAGAGCATCCCATCCATAACGGTCTTCTGCCAGACGCATAAAGTTGACATATTTGTTGGTCTCCCCTGACTGAATAGGAATTTCAAGGACGATGGTCGGTGCCTGCAGTTCTTCGCCCGGCTTAGCCCTTCCGAAATCAAGAATTGAACGACCTTCGCTCTCCTGCAAATCATCCAGGTTGTCCGTCTTTGGTGTCGAAACTCCAGTGTGAGGTTTTTGTTTTGGTGAAACCTTCTTGATTGGGCCATTTGCAATTGTCGTAAACTGAGACTCCTTTATCACAGGTCGCTGGGCCGGAGGTGGGGGTGGCGGCGGCGGCTTGCTGGGTTCCTGGACCAGTGGCCGAGCCGATTGGGTGGGCGTTGATGCTGGCCGAGGCTGGTTTGAGGGCGAGGGCGGCACAGAAGACTCATGGGGTTGGAAGCGAGACTGGGTCGAAGCTGGCTGAAAGACAAGGTGAGAGTGAGACTGATTTGGTGATGTCTTGGGCGGGGCAGCTGGTTCCAGCAGGCTAGCAATCGTAGGGGAGCGGTTTGGCATCTGAGTCGGGGCTCTAGGAGAGCCCGAAGCCGATGCATAAGGTCCTGGTTTATGAGAAACCATGGTCTCACGCACTGGATCATAATTACCCCGGATGGGATCGTAGCTCTGACCACTGGTGCGCATAGGAACAGTCGTCGTATTAGTGGGTGATGGCTGAGGTTGCGAAGGGGGGTCCGAGTTCAAGATATTCTGCATGGATCCAGGGTAATGCTCGCGTTTGGGAATTTTGGGGGAATATCGCTGCTGCTCTTGATGGTGAGGATGCTGCAATGGCTGTTGGTGGTGTTGAACAGGGGACGAGGCCGTCATGTTAGAGATATCAGACATTCTTGGTTGGCGGGAAGCAGCCGCGGCAGCCGCCGACAACGACTTTGAGTCGGCAGGAACATTATGGTCAATATCGGTGGCAGGAGCGATTTTCCTCTTGCGCTGTAGGGGAGGAGCGTTGGGATCGCGCGGCTTCCTAGGCTTGCGGGCCTTGATCTCGGCGCCATCTGAGATTCTAGGTTTCGCGCCCATGCCGGGTTTACGGCCGGGCTTTTTCCGGGGAACGCCCGCCGCGGTCAGCTGCACCCATTGGCCATCCATCCAGCCGTAGCGTTTCGGGGGTCCTCCAGCGGTCTGAAGAGGTGGCGGCGGGAGGCCATGCTGCTGGTAGTTCTCGCTGAAGATGATCTCATCCAAGTCGTGCTTTGATCGGTTGGCAGCTTGTTGTGATGGCGATGGCGGTTCTGAGAGTGATCCGGAAGGCGGCGACGAGAGCTCCCCAGCCGAAGAGTCGTATCGCGACATGGACGTGTCACCAAGCGCGGCCATGTTGCAGGCGTTGAAGGAGAGAGAAGGTGGCGGGTGTGAATTGTTGAAACGTATTTCCTCCTCGACGCACACTAATGCCAATTCTCCTGAAAAGAATGAAATACTAGCGTCCTGGTGACGTCTAATTAAACCATTGAGAGCTGCCGAACAATGGTGCGGATTATTGTGGCTCGTTGCAGTGAATTCAACACCCGTGCAAGGGGATTGGCGGTCGACCGAGGTGAGTGATGTGGTGTTTTGCGCCGTGTTTGGTTACCAGAGTGTGACGTGATGTGAGTGGCCAAATCGGGGACTTTGGGAGTGGAGCTGCGGGAGCTGCGTTTCTGAATAGCCTCACGAAGCTGTGTAGGGCGACGACGACGCCAGTCTCGCAGCTTGCGTGGCCAAAAAGAGGGCCGAAATGCGGGGGAAGGACCGTCTCGGCCACGGCAGTGGATGCTACAGCTCCAGGCGCAGCGAATGACGGGAATTCAGCGATGATTAGGATACGCGAATGATGTCAAATTGATGAATTCGACAAAATCCAGGCGATTTGCGCGGTGTCGTTGTTGGAGGAAAATGGCGGGTGGAAGGGTGAGAAAGGGAGAAAGAAAGTCGAGGAAACGGAGATGGGGATGGCTACCTTTTTTTCGGCGACAACATTTCTTATTTTCTGCGGAAGGCGAGAAAAACGGGGCAGCAAGTCTGCGCGCACGCACGAGGGGGACTGGATGGACACCTCCGACCATATGGTGATGGGAAATTTTATTATTAAACGCGAATTAAACATCGGGGCCAGCTGGGCAAAGGCACAGAGCACGGAGAGGGGGACGCCGCGGGGGGGGAAAGCCTCAGGGAAGAAAGAAGCGGACGGGAGGGAAGGGGAAGGTCATGAGCCGGAACCGACTTATCGAGGAACGCCTCAGCTTTGCCTCGCCAGCCCAGACCAGATGCCTCAGACCAGCAGGCACAAGCAGCAGACCAGCCCGTGTAAGCGGGAATCGGATGGATCATGGCTTCACTGAGACTTGGAGTGACCGACAATTGAGAATCCAACGGGACCAGGTGGGCCCAAGCCAAGCTCGTCCGTGGGAAAGCCATGACAAGGGATGCTGCCGAGTTTAGCGTCTCTCGGCTCCTATGACCAGAACCAGACCACACGGGAAGAGGGAGAACAGAGACAAAGCCAACAAGGGGAATTGGGGAGAACGTCAACCTGCGACAATCCCACCTGCGAGGTACCCTGCCGAAGAAACAAGGTACCAAGTGACTTTGTCCCCCGGGTCTCCACCCTGCAAGCTGCCCCTTGTTGTTTAACCAAGACTGGGCTGAACACCGCAATTCAGTGGTCGATGGTCTGTGGACGTTGAACCAAGCTTAGGCGCGGCATGTCGACAGGGTTTAGCGTGAAGCGCGGCTGCAGCGCTGCAGCCAGGGGGAGAAGCCACAATTGGCTTTTCGGGTCCGTCGGTAAGGTACCTAGAGGCCACCAACCAGAATTAAGCGCGATTCCTCAGCCATTTCATTAATTCAATGTTGTATTCTCCGTTAACACAATCCTTCATCGCTTGCAATTCCCACTCATGATCCAGGGTTTTGTGATGCCGAGAGCTGGACATATTGCCCTCAGCTTGTAGTTGCTCTTGTTCCGATCATCGATTGTGTGACAACCAGTAGTGCCTTGCTCCAGCTGACTGGCCGCTTGCAGGGGTGATCCCATCCCAGGAACACACACGCACATGTCGGCAAATTGTGTAACGCAACACCGCAAAGTGATGTATCAATTACCCCGTAACGTGCGGGCGCAATTGCCATAACATAGCTAATCTTACATCTGAAGTTAAGCTCCCAAAATACTCAAAGGGCCGGTAATGTGGACTTCACCAGATTGACATCCCACGGAAGAACAAACCCCCCACTCCAAGGATTCCTTCACGCCATCATCTCACCTGAATGACTCAGCCCTGATGCCTTTTGCATAGCACAGCTACACCGTGAAATTTGAAGAAAATAAATGGCCAAGAATACCCTGAAATCAAATGCCGCTCCTCTATGCTGATTACGGTCTTACAGTTTATGATCAGGCATGGGAGTCTACAGTGTGTTATGTACTGTTTCTCTATGCACCACAAGTGGGCACTGCAACCCCTGTGGCGCCTGTTTCTGAAATCTGGAAGGAAGAGGGGGGCATCGATCGGCGCTAATGCACCCGCCAGAACATCTACCTGTGGCGGTGCAAGATTCTTCAGCCCCATCTTTATTCTTTAAATATCCTCTTCCAATGAGAACTTGCTCCAACAAATAATCTTACGAATGAACAGGTAACAATCAAATCCTGATATCTTGAACTACCGTACGCGAGTATATCTCGAGTTGCTCAGACGAGCCAAAAGCTCGGCTACAGGAAAGCGACTGACGAAAAAACCTCCCAACGCATTAGCCAACGGAATCAGCCAGGCGTTTCAGGAACTCTTTCAGGGATCTTTGATAGGCAAGCTATCGCGCCATATCGCCCGATATTTATCAGCAGTTATATCAATCCCCCCAGTCATCCCAAAATTGGAGCTCGCATACTCGTTAAGGTTCTATCTCTATTCTGGTTCTAGTGCTTTTGTAAATATTGATTCAGCCCCTTGCTGCGTGTCTTGATGTGTCTGCCATCCTCCACACTTTCACGTGGCAGGCGGATGCGTCCGTTGCGAAATGGGAATGGTGGGGTCACGCAGAAGCCGCCCCACTTCAGATTTTCTCCGCGCCTCCACTATCAAAAGACGTCCAACACTCGATGTGCCTGCAACTCGCTGCTAGGGAAAACCAAACATCATCATGGACCCGACTCTTCTTATAGGCGACATCGTCGAGCGCGATCCTAGCGCCAAGAAACCTGTCGAGTTCACCGATACACCCATCTCCAAGACCGGGTTTCCGCAACATAAGAGGCGATGGAGATCTTCTGCCTTCAAGCAGCAGCGCGCCGGCCAGGCAGCGGGCGGCGGAAGCACACCCGAGATCGAGTCACAAACGCAAGATGAGACGAAGAAACCTCAGAGTGCCTCTCAGCAAAAGGATTTTGCGACGGTGGAGAAAGAACGGATCGACCAAGAGAATCGACAAAAGCTCGCGAACATGACGCCAGCCGAGATCGCCCAAGCACAAGAGGATATCATGAACGGCTTGAATCCTGCCCTTATTCAAAGATTACTCCAGCGAGCCAATATTGACGAGTCGCCTGGTCAGTCGCCGTTCGATCCCCTTCCCTCCGAATCCCAAGAGGCTCCACGACCTCCACCCGAGATCAAGGTCGAAGATACATCAAAACCAACCCTACAAGAGTCCAAACCCTCCCCAAACGCCAAACCAGCCCCTGCTATACCGGCAAAGAAGGTTGCGGACGACTACAACGAAGACGAGGCACCAGCACAGATACCCCCAGACTTATTCCCAATTACCGACCTCCCGAAGTCGGTGCATTTTCCTGTACCGCCAGTCCTGCCCGATCTCGATCCGTCAGACCCCAACTTCTTAGCCACATTGCACGAGAAATACTTTCCAAACCTCCCTGCCGATCCAAGCAAAATGGCATGGATGGCACCGGTACCCACTGAGGACAGCGTAGCTGACAAGGACTCTCCTTACTATCCCCACCCCGAAATAGCAGTCTCAGCCCTGAGATTTGATTTCCTAGGCCGTTTCTTGTCTCCTCGGGTCAGCCGCTCCATCCCCTCATCGAAGGGGTTACACCATCATGGAGAAGCTCCCGAGGCTGCAGGTTACACCGTTGCGGAACTAGCGCATCTTGCCAGGAGTGCAGTACCAGCGCAAAGATGCATGGCATTTCAGACTCTCGGAAGGATTTTATATCGGTTGGGTAAGGGTGAGTGGGGAAAGACCGAGAATGACCCTATTGCGATGGGCATCTGGAACTCGGTTAAGCAGGGACGGGTCCTGCAGAGCTTGACGGAGGCTGCTATGGTTGAAGGCGGTCACAGAGGAAGCCGGGCATATGCAACCGAGGCTTTGTGGCTGTTTGAAAAGGGAGGTTGGAGAGAGAAGTTCAAGGGTAGGTAAATGATCGATGACAACCAAAGCTACATGTATTAGTGGACGCCAATCACTTCTGTGTAAGCTCGCTAAAACACTCCATCACTCCATCACTGGAAGCGGGTCAAATTGTGGCATAAAGCTACGGAAAAGGCTATTAAATCCATTCGGTCTCGATACTTCGAAATTTCCGAATGCTCTCGAGCCACAGCGTCGTATCACCGCTCGTCACTTACTGCGGTGTTAAGAAAACTAGTGAAGGTGGGGTCAAGACGAATCGCCCCCATCTCCCATTAGCCTTTATGATCCTATCACATCGAAGAAACACCTGGTAGTAGTCGGTGTGGCTCTGCTGCATCGGTAGACTGGGTTAAGCATTGGATAGCGTTGATAGTGCCACGTATTCAGTGGCAGCGTCTGGTCAAATATGTAGAGCTTGTCGAACTGAAGAAGCAAGCTACCCCAAGTGGAGAGAATCGGCAACGCCAACCGCAGCGATAGATCACTCTATTACCAAATTTAGACATTGCAACTAGTTGCGGCAGCCAGTTTACTGATTGAGAAAATCTAGCAATATTTAGGGGAGTGCTCCCCACAACCGATAGTACGTCAGCGCCAGTATGCGCCGAGTGCAATGCCATTCAGGGATGAGGTACAAGGTTTCATGCACCCAAAAGGATCCATCACACTCAGGAGGCTCTCACCACCACGTTACAGCAATAGTGTGTATTACGGTTTACGAAGCAATGTATTAAAGACGCATGCTAGAACTCGTACCAGAGAGCCAAGATATAATCCAGCAAGCACGACGTCGATGTTACTGCGAAAACATAGAGCAGGCTTCTAGGCTTCTTCGATAAGAAACTCTCCGCGTGTGGCTTGCGTCAGGCACCTGGGCACCAACTGTTAGTGCCCTGGCGGGGGTTCCCTGGAGGCCTTAGGCCGGTCGCTATTTACAGCGTGCTGTTCGCAGTGAACAGTGGTGGACAAATAGTTGTGATTGGCTATTTTCCATTAAATCCTCTGATTGCAGCAATGCTAGACTCCCTGTGAGGCTAAGCGGAGGGAGGAAGTGGAGGAACACTGTGGCGCGTGCGCCTCGGAGTCAAGCATGGAACTGGCAGGGAAAAAAAGAAAAAAAGGCAAAAAAACATCCCGCCCTTCTCGTGTCCAGGCTTTCGCTTCTTCTTCTCTTCTTCTCCAGCCCACAGCAACACGGCACTGCCGCGCCAATTCCCCCTCCCTACTGGGTGCTTGCCGTCTTACTTCATCTCCTTCCGGCATCTGTTCTTCCCGATTTTCTTCTTTCTCAGGTCCTGCTCAAACTCGAATCGCTCTACCGCGGCGAAACAGTGACGTTCTGTCTCCGCCCGCCACTTGTTGATCTGCGACGCAACCAACCTCGACGACGCTTCCTGTATCAAACGACGTCAAGTCCTTCAAGCGCATCAATACATTCAAGCGATACTCTTCACGCAGAACGTGTAGATCAAGCTAATCTCTGGCTTGCTCGCTATCTCTCTGCTCGCAGCCGAATCATTGAGACGGAGTTTTGCCCCCCCAACGAAACTACGTACCTCGATCCCATCAGAAGAAAGTGTCAACGCGACCACTCCCAAGAACATTTGACCCCGACTAAAGACCAGCAAGACACGAGATACTGTGACTTTAATTAGCCATGGCGTCTCCGCTGCAGTTTGCCTACCGAACCCAGAAGACCATCGGCGTCTTTGACGCTGCGCCCGTCTACGAACCCCTCGCTGGGTTCACCAAGCCTGAGGGCAACCTCCGGTGCTGTGCTTACTCCCAGTGCGGCCGCTTCTTTGGCTACGCCTCACCCGACTCCGTCAGCGTCGTTGATGCTTCCGTCGGACTGGTTGTCCTCACCTTGCCAATCATCAACGTCTACGAAATTGGCTTCTCTCCGCGCGGCACCTTTCTCATCACCTGGGAACGCCCTGGCAAGGATGAGAATGGCGATGCGACCAAGAACCTGAAGGTCTGGCGTACCATCGAGGATGGCGTTGCCGAGAGTGACAAGGAGCCTCTAGGCCGCTTTGTTCAGAAGTCACAAGGAGGCTGGAATCTCCAGTACACGGCCGACGAGAAGTACTGTGCTCGCCTTGTCACCAACGAGGTCCAATTCCACGAGTCTCACGATCTAATCACGGTGTGGAACAAGCTCCGGGTTGAGGGGGTTGCTAGCTTCGCCCTGGCTCCCGGCAGCCAGAACCACGCTGTGGCAGTCTTTGTGCCTGAGCGCAAGGTGAGTGGAGCGCAAGCACCGTACATGGTCAACAGTTGCTAAAAGATATTCTAGGGTCAACCCGCCGCTGTTAAGGTCTTCAACGTCCCCCTTTTCAACAGCCCCATCTCCCAGAAGACCTTCTTCAAGGGAGACAAAGTCCAGTTGAAATGGAACAAGCAAGGCTCCAGCATCCTAGTTCTCGCGCAGACAGATGTCGATCGCTCTGGGAAGAGTTATTACGGCGAGACCACGCTCTATTTGCTCAGCACCACTGGTGCTTTCGATGCTCGCATTACTCTTGACAAGGAGGGCCCGATTCACGACGTGTCGTGGTCGCCAAACTCGAAAGAGTTCGGTGTTGTGTACGGCTACATGCCTGCAAAGGCGACCATCTTCAACCACCGAGCGGTTGCTACGCATTCTTTCGCAATTGCTCCCCGAAACACCATTACCTTCTCACCCACCGGTCGTTTCGTTCTGGTTGCTGGTTTTGGTAACCTTGCTGGTCAGATCGATGTGTACGATCTCGAGAAGGACTTCCGTAAGGTCACTACGATTGAGAGTGGCAACCCCAGCGTTTGCGAGTGGAGCCCTGATAGTCGCTACATCATGACCGCGACGACCTCGCCGCGACTCCGTGTTGACAATGGCATCAAGCTGTGGCACGTGGGCGGTGGCATCATGTACAACGAGGATATGGTCGAGTTGTATCACGTTGTCTGGAGGCCCCAGGGCGCTGGAGACATCGCACCCGGCGACCCGCTGAACCCAGTTCCGGTCCCACACTCTTCCGCGATGGCCTACTTGGGTACCGTCAAGACCCCGAGTAAGCCGGCCGGTGCCTATCGTCCCCCTGGTGCTCGCGGTCTAGCCACGCCTCTTCACTTCAAGCGTGAGGATGAGGGCGGCGCGGCCCATGTCGTGAGCAACGGCCAGCCCAACATCGGGCCCAATGGCTTCGGCCGTCCCCGTCGAGGTGTTCCCGGTGCCGAGTTTGCTGAGCAGGCCCCCGCGGTTAGGACCGTGCCGGGTGCTGAGCCCATTGGCGATGAAAACGCGTCCAAGGCAAAGAACAAGAAGAAGCGCAACAAGAAGAGCACTCAGGGCGAGGGACGACCCCAAGGCGAACCTAACGGGGGCGCCAGCCTTGCTCCTCCTCCCCATAACCACCATGGAGTTCACTCTGGTGGTGAGGGCCGCAGCCCCGAGAGACGGGGAGGACCCGGCGGCGCCAACAACCGACACCATAGGAGTCAGTCGAGGAACAACGGCGGTCGAAGCCGTAGCAACACCGCCCAACAGGGACCCCGTGGAAACGCGGGTGCACCTCCTCAACCAGCGGCGCCTAACAACGCCGCCGACGAGGCTGCTCAGAACCCCAACGCCAAGAAGATCAGAAGTCTTCAGAAAAAGGTCCGCGCCATTGAGGACCTAGAGATGCGCCTCGCGGGTGGTGAGAAGCTTGAGGACACTCAGCTCAAGAAGATCAACACCAAGTCGTCGGTGCTTAAGGAGCTGGACACTCTGGAGAAGGAAAACTAAGGGAGCTGTTGGGCTCGGTACATTGTGACCTCGTGAGGGGGAAACTCCCTACATGTAACGATATACTCGGTGGATAGGTGCATATGGCCTACGGCGGAAGAGGAAGAGACTGGATTGGGGTAGGATCAAGGATAAGACTCCATCTTCCCCAAAATAGCGACTATATTGGACACTATGGAAAAAGTAGGCTAGCGTCATATAACCTTACGATAAATACGGCCTACCACTCTGAATCGGCCGGGATGAAGGAGAGCGAAGGAAGTTAGATGGATGGCACGACTTGTCTCAGCTGAACTCGGCAGGCAGGCTCGTGGCCTTGAATAAATCGATGAAGCAAAATTTGCTGTAATTTCATGGAATAGTGACCCCCGAGATGGCTGTTTCCCACTATGGCTAGCCGGATCCATGGTGTTGAACTTCACATGCGTCCCCGTCAAGGCGAGAACCGATTGGGCAAATTCCTCTCTAGTACACCTCTCAATCGGCCCTGCCATGCTCGTTCCTTGTCCCAGGACGGCAGATCGCCAACAAGTGACCTGAGCCACGCATCCTTCCACCGCTTCCCCGCATCCATTTCGCGGGTGAATCTACCGAGGTGAAGGCCCTGCTCTGGACCCAAGTATAAAGGTCTGGTGTTGACGCTCGGTGTGAGATGCGCCGATATAGCACGAGGGACCGAGAGACGACCCAGTTCCGGCCGAGGAGGTCGTGAAGCTGGGGATGATCCGTCTGGGGTACGGGGTATGGGGTATGGGGTATGGGGTTCCAGTGGATATATGATTGCGGGTTGCTGGCTCTTGGATCGCGAGTTTTTTCTCGTCATATCTAGTAGGCTCTCTTCGCTATAGGAATCCGAGTTGAACTGAAGTCGGACGCGCCAGACACGGCAAGAGGGACAGCAAACCGCCAACATGGGGCTACGATACCGTCGCAAGATCGTCGTTTCGGACGACACAGTCACCAACGCCGCAAACCTTACCGTTCGCCAATCCCTACTCCCGAACTTCCTCGGTATAGTCCCTTCCCTTATCTCCCCCCTGTCCTTCAACCTCGTCCTCTCCTAACACTACGCAGTAACCATCTTGTTCTTTCTCTGGGGCTTCGCCTACGGCCTCCTCGATGTCCTCAACTCGCACTTCCAGAGCTCTCTCAACATCAGCTCCTCCATGGCCGCGGGGCTGTCCTCGGCGTACTTTGGCGCGTACTTCGTTTGCCCGCCTACGATCTCGGGGTGGATTCTGAGGAGGACGGGATTCAGGGTTACGTTTATGACTGGTGAGTTAGGGAAGTCTGGAGGCTTGGAGGGGAACTAATACGGGGCAATAGGCTTAGCTGTTCTGGCTGTCGGCTGCCTTCTTTTCTGGCCGAGTGGTGTGAAGAAGTCATTCGGGGGCTTTTGCGGGAGTATGTTTGTCGTTGGCGCTGGACTATCAACTCTCGAAACCGCCGCAGATCCGTAAGTCTCATTGCCACCCCTCTCCATCCCTCACCCAGCCGTTTCCCAACATCACACTCACACCCCTCAGCTTCCTAGCCATCTGTGGTCCCCCTAAGTACTCCGAAATCCGCCTTAACCTCGCCCAAGCCGTCCAAGGCGTTGGCTCCTTCGTCGCCCCCTTACTCGCCAGCCGCGTCTTCTTCGCGCACACCCTCGATACGGACCAGGGCCTGCGTAATGTGCAGTGGGTGTACCTCGGCGTTGCGGGATTCGTGGCGTTGCTGATGGTGCTGTTCTTCCTGGCGCCGTTCCCTGAGATTACGGATGCGGACATGGGAGTCCAGGAGGGTGAAATTGGCGAGTATGATCCGGGGCCATTCAAGAAGCAGTACAATTTGTTTTTGGCGGTTTGGAGCCAGTTTTGCTATGTTGGAGCCCAGGTTGCTGTTGCGGTAAGTTCATTCTCGGGAACTGTGAGATCGAGTGCTTGACTAATGTGGCCAGAATTACTTCATCTACTTCTGCCGTGAAGCGGGTCGCTCTGACGCCCAATCTTCTGATCTCCTTGCCGTCGGCCAAGGCCTTTATGCGGCTAATCGTTTCATCGCCGGCGGTCTCATGATGCTCCCTGCATTCAAGCCTCGTCTCATCCTTGCCGTCTATCTCGCACTCTGCTTCGTCTTCTCGGTCGCTGCAGTCACCACCACCGGCACTGCCTCCATCGCCATGCTCATCCTAGTGCTGTGCTTCGAGTCTGCGTGTTTCGCAACGATCTTCACTCTTGGTCTGCGAGGGCTGGGCAGGCATACGAAGCTGGGCGGTTCGTTGCTTGTTGCGGCAATCTCGGGTGGTATGGTGTTCCCGCCAATGACGGGGGCCGTCAATGATAGGCATAATGCGCATCTTGCGATGGTGATACCCATGATGGGATATGTGCTTGCTTATGTGTAAGTTTCTGACTGAACCTCTCCGACTTAGATGAAGACTGACTTGATGACGTGAAGGTACCCTGTATATGTCAACGTCTGGAATAAGAAGGCTTTGGATCTTCGCCGTGAGACAAGAGTTGGTGTCGAGCCGGTTAATGATAAGCAGCTTGAGATGGAGGCTCAGGAGAGGGCAGTCCATGATGAGAACGCAGCCGCTAAGGAGGTGAAGTAGTCGACTTATACCATAGTAGCTACCATTAGTACTATTTATTCCTGATCATACTTGAAATTGAATATAAAGGACTATCTAGAGCTTTCGTCTACATTTCGTGTTCACTTACAAGGGGGCCTTACCCTGTATCCCCAAGCTGTCCTCCCCAGATGGTTTTCTACCACCTGCGAGCTTCCACTAATTATGTATTGAGTTACTTGTATTACACGAACTGATATACGGTAGGGCAATTCGCTAGTCTCGCTTTTTTTTTCTTTCTTTAATTTAACAAAAAACCCCCTGATCTATGTCGGTTCTCTAAAACATGTATCCAGAAAGAAGATCGTGGGAATAGGCTTGTGCGAGCACGGCTAACAACTGCGAGGTCTAGTACCAAGAAACCGCACCATTATTAGCAACTATCACTCCTCTCATCAATTATTTACCGAGAAGGAAGCATTAACGCCAAAGAAAAGGAGTCACTGTCTCGGCTCTGACACGTCGAAAATTGTGACGGATATAAACCACAATACCCATTGGACAATACATCAAACAGCCTCATTCGAGGCCCGGTTAGCTCAATCGGTAGAGCGTGAGACTCTTACCAGAGTACACAATCTCAAGGTTGCGGGTTCGACCCCCGCATCGGGCTTTTCCTATCTTCCCATTATAGGATTGAGTAACTAAATTTTTTGCCTACTGTTTCAGTATCTTTGTATCCATTTCAGAGCTAACATGCTCCTTAAATTTTTTTTTTTTCTTCCGTTGGCTGCCGTCGGCACCTCGGGTTCACACGAGCCGATCGGCCCGTGGTTCTCAACCTCAGACATTTTCCATGCATTGATGACACGATACAATCCTCATATATCTAGCTCATTGAGGGCTCACACTTGCAATTGTTTTACTTCATAGTACAATATTAAAAAATCCATTCAAAGCGAGCCCCATTCATTCTACTTTATCCATTTATTTTAGGGGGTAGAATAAACCTTTCATCTCTCGAGTGCTTCGTGGGAACCTTCATTAACAATATACGCATCTGCTCCTATCACATACGACCATAGCTCTTAGGGAATACGGGATCCCGTCCGCTCTCCCCTAGTCAAACTGAGAAGCGCTGGATTAGTAGTTGGGTCGGTGACGACCAGCGAATCCCCGGTGTTGTATGTTTTTTTATTTTTTATTGTTATTATATTTTCATGTGTTAATTACCATCTAACAGTCCTAGAATATGATTGCTTTTCCTACGGTCCTTCCAATTCACATGTCACCCTTTACAACTCTATCGACTTCGCTGTTGTGTTCCCCTGAGCCTCGACTTTTTCTTCTACGGGGGCTGGTTGCTTTTCTAGAACCCCCTCCCTTGCTCTCTCATCCGCGGCATTCTTTAATCTCGTCTTCTCTACCTTAGCCTGGTACTTGGCCTTCTTCGCGTCAAGCCTATCTTGCTCCTCTCGCATCTGTCGAATCATTGGACTCTTCGCACGAATCTTAGCTCCATATCGCCAGAATACGAACGGGATCGGAATCATGGCCACTTCAAGCAAACCTAACAAGGTGCCTGCCCATTGCGGCGACATGGCCGCGTACATCTTGGGGCCTGCCAACGGAAGCGTGCCACCAAAGAAACTTCGAATGACTGCATTACCAGCGAGGGCACTGGCGGCATAGATGGAATATGCGCCTGCCAAGTAGTTGGAGCCGTAAATGAAGCTCAGTGTGTTTCCGGCCCCGAAGGGAATGCCGAAGGCGATGGGGATCGCCCAATGGATGCTTTTGGGCAGACACGTCCAGGAGAACACGAGCTGGCCGATGGGTGTCAAGATGGAGCCGATAGCCATGACCAATGCGGTCGCTTCGGGCTGGACCCGTCCAGTCACAGGATCTCGAGGTTGGGAGTTGATGACTTTCCGCAAAAGGGGTTCGCAGAAGATGGCGATCATCGTACCAACACCAATACCCACGAAGGCGAGACCGGACATGCCTGCGTCCCATCCACGGTGCTGCGAGAAGACGATGGGATATGCGACGAAACAGAGATACAAGATGCCGTAAATCAAAGAGATCCTGTCAAGAGTAAGTACCGTGGTCAGATATTCTGATTTCCCGATTAACCCAGTCCCTCAGGAAGAGACTTACCAGATATTCAGGAACCACAAGATGGGTTCTGTCGCGAATAGGATAAAAGGACGGCTCATGTTAACCTTGATCAGCTGCGTCGTCGACACTCGTTGGTCGTATTGGCACCACCACCGAGGGTCGTCGTTCTCCTTTCGCAACCGAGCTGCCTTCCGCTTTAGAATAGTCGGCGTGTAGGTTTCCTTGACCGTCGCCATCAAACCAACGGCAACTCCTCCGAGGATTAGGATGATCCAATTACACCATCTCCAACCTTTGTACTGGAAGACGAAACCCCCAATGATTGGTCCTAGGGATGGTCCATTGAGTGGCGCGATTGACCACATCGACATGGCAAGAGCAAGATACTCTGGCTGAGCGATATCCACAATAGTCCCGGGGCTGTTCGAAATCATTGCTGCGCCAAAGACAGCACTGGAGATTGACAAGGTCAGTTTGATAGGCATCGATGGGGTCTGGTGGAGCTCACCCAAAAAATCTCACGACAATGATCTCCGTCAACGAAGTGGCCAGGGCGCACGGCAGAATCAATAACGCCCAGATGCCCAGACAGAGGATGTAAACGTTTCGTCGGCCATAAAGCTCACTCATAGGCGCAACAACCAGACTCCCTGCGGCAAGACCGAGCAGATACGTCGTCAAGCCTAGTGTGGTGATGGTGTCGGTTGATCCATACTCCACCATCAGGCCTGGAATCGACGCAGTGTAGCTCGTGCTGTACAGGACTACCACCCATGTGGAATACGACACGCAGAAGATGATCCATGATCGGTACCATAACGACCAGTTCTTGGGGTTTTCTGGATCCCCCTCCTCAAAGATAACCTCAAAGTCCGGCGGTCTGGATGCTGCGCTGATAACACTGGTTCCGGTCCTGGTGTATGTGATGGGTTCGCGGGCCTCACGTTCAGCTTCCGTCTCCTGGTCGGGAGTCAATGCATGCTCCAGGGCTTCATAGGGATCCGGATCATCTGAGTCGTGCGAATGTTCTGTCGCAATGCTACGACGGTTCCGTGTCTCGGATGTCTTGATAGGTTCCAACACGGGCGACTCAGCAGGAGATGAAGACGATGTCTCGGCGCCGGCGACCGTTGAAGCCTTTTCAATATCCTCAGTCATTGTTACACTGCCCGTTGAACTTAGTCTTTCTTCGGGACTGCCCGAAAGTTATCGATGGTGGCGCGCACAATTCGTGGGTATCATGCTACTATCGGCTACTGTGACTTCTAATACAAGAACAGCACCGCAACGACAACGGATTCAGCACCAGAGAGGACGAAGAACGGGAAACGAGACAGTGATAAGCGACGTCCAACAAGGCATTCAAATGATTTCAAAAGACCCCCGGAAGTGTCCACCTCCTCTCAGCCGACCGATGCGGCACCGAAGGCGAACCCATCTTAGCTCAACGGACATAGCATCGGGCATTATTATTAATTTCGACTACGGCCGGTGGAGTCACACTCGACTTATCAACGCCAAGGTGGAGCTGCAGCGGAACAAGATCCATGGATCCACGAGGCCCGGCCGGCCTCCTCGACCGTGAAATCTCATCAATCTGGGCCCCACGTTGCAATATAACGGGGCCAGGACGAGGTTTTCTCGTCGGTTCCACGACAGCAAGGACATGATGTCTGACTCACGAGACATGCCTCGCTCTGTTATCTGCTGGTCTGCGTCAATCACTGCCTCGTTTATAGCCATGGCGACACCGCTTCTAGATGACGGAAGTGGGTGCTTCTAGCTTATGCCGAGGGTCAGATGCTACCGCCCCGCAGTCCAAGAAAGTCGCAACCAACAGAAGAATGCTTGACATGTTCTCGGCAGGAAACCCCGCCGATTCTGGCTGCCCACCGACTCGGTGCCGAAGCCCGCTTTCGGCCGGATGCTACCCTTAGCGTTGCCGTCTTATAGCCTTGAGGCTGACGCCAATTAAAGCCAATCGCAATCCTGGGCGACGAGATATCCTAGGACTTGTGTTGATGTGAGACATGAATCGGATTCCGGCATCTTTATTACAAAGTCCTGGCTGATGATTCTCCCATCTCCCTTCTTCTGACTAATCAGTCCCTCTAAATGATGGAAGCCAACGTCTTACACGCTTGCGACCCGGAAAGTCCTGCTACAAGCCTGCCCCCGAGCCCATTCAAACTTTATCTCAACGCCTCAAACAGCTGACGGTCGGACGACTAGTACCACTAACTGGAGCTGGCGCTTGACGTACACTAGGCACGGTTGGAGGAAATTGTATGTGTGTGGAAGTCCTACTGTGGGTGTGAATCGAGAAAACGAGTCCGGACGCACAGTACATCCACATGTCTCTGTAGGAGTGTCCATGATTGAAATCTCTGTTTGCAAGAGCAAGAGTAACTCGCTCATCCAGGCAATTTGTGGTTCAATTGTCAGGCTGAAATGCTGTATTGCAAGTGCAGTAATACATGACAGGTTCTTTAACCATCTATCTATTCATACCTACCACTACGCAAGGATACCAGACACGAGAAGGACTATGAAAACACCTCGACAGAGCCACATGGTATTATTGTAGCATGTCCATCTGCTTTCAAGCTTTCTGGAAGTCCAAGTAAAGTTAGCAAGGGGCCATGTACTGACGGAGAAGAGAGCGGTTCACACTGACACCAGCAGAGGTTCCCTGACTACACTTCAACTTCGGAGCGGATCTTTACTTGGAGCGTAAATAATCACCGGGAATAATATAATGACACCAAATGCCAACTGGGGACGGAATGATCTTCAAAGGTTGGCCAATTATGGCATTACTGAAAACGTTATCCGGCCAAGACCTGGGGAATCCGGGGTGGTCTAGATAGGAGGCTCCGCTTCTCCACGAACTTAACAGCACTTATGCACATCAAGTGCAGCTTCTGCGACTCTAACCGGTTTAAAGTGTATCGCACCGCTCTTCTAAGCGATTATAAAACTACTTGTCATATGACCAACGACCTGTGCACGCGGGTTCGTTCTTACGACTGCATTGTTCTCGGCTGAGCTTGTCCAGAGGGAAGGGATCGACATGAGCTGGAGGCAACCCTACGACGATGATGGCCATGGGAGAAGGAGACTGCCCGCATATATAAAGTATCGTTCTATACCCTATTTCGAATGAAACTGTATACAACTACGCACAAGGTGACAAACATGGTATCTGACCCAGACAAAGATCCTCAGGTGGAAGAGGTCGACGCGGCCGAGCCCAAGTGGCAGAGCCGCCATGTCGAGGAGAGTCAAATCCCAATTGAGCAACGCAAAGCCGAAGCTCGGCTCGTGTACGCTTGGCCACTGTCTAGTCCTGAATTCCCCAGCCTCTAACTCACGGATGCAGGCGCAAAGTTGACTACCGCTTAATCCCTATCCTCGGAATCCTCTACTCCATCGCCGGCCTCGACCGCGTAAACCTCTCCAACGCGCGCGTAGCTGGTATGGACAAGGACCTGCACTTTGACGTCGGCAACCGCTACTCCCTCGCCCTCCTCGTCTTCTTCATCACGTATTTCCTCTTCGAGCTACCCACGACCCTGTCCTTGCGCTGGATCGGCCCCAAGCTGCTCCTCAACGGGCTGGTGCTCAGCTGGGGCGCCGTCATGCTGGGCATGGGCTTTGCCAGGGATTGGCGTGTTATTGTAGTCTGTCGGATGCTCATTGGGGTCTTCGAGGCCGGCTTCTTGCCGTGCTGTATGTATTTGCTGAGTAGTTGGTATCAGCGTTATGAGGTTCAGCAGCGGTAGGGTTCTCTCCATCGATTTTCTTGTCTTCGGCTTGCTGATTTGCTTGATAGAATGGCGCTTTGGTACATGATTAACCTCTTTGTATCTGCATTTGGTAACATCCTGGCCTACGCTCTCATTAAGCTGGATGGAACTCATGGGATCGAAGGCTGGCGCTGGATATTCATGTAAGTGTACTCCGGCATCAAATCGCGAGATGAAGAAGGATGGCCTCGACCTTTCTACGTTATGTTTGAATGGTATAGTAAGAGCTAATCACTCTTTTTAGAATCGAAGGGGTCATCACACTCGGCTTCGCCTTCATCGGGTACATCTTCACCCTCCCCTTCCCCGACCAACTCCTCGCCTCGGGCACAAAATCCAGCTTCACGCAGCAAGACCTCGAAACTATCCTCGATCGCGTTGAGCGCGACCGCGGCGACGCCGAACCCGATGAGCTCACCCCCGGCAAAGTCCTCCGTATCGGCCTCCGCTGGGAGCTTTGGGTGTACGGGTTCATGTTTCTGTGCTGCAGCGCACCAATCTATGCGTTCGCGTACTTCATTCAAATCATCCTGACCACGCTGGGGTATTCCACCGCAATAGTCTTCTTGCTCTGTGCGCCGCCGTATCTGTTTAGCATATTTTGGACCGTAGGAGTTGCGTGGGTGGCAGATCGATCTCGGCTGAGAATGCCGTGGATGGTATTGAACGCGGCTATTACGCTCACAGGACTGCTCCTGACAGCATATCACAAGAACAACGGTGTTCGATACTTTGGTAAGATCCTTCTTCCGTCCTCTATATCCTCAAAGCACGCTCACACGATTCAAATAGGGATCTTCCTTGGCGTGTCCGGCTGCAACGCCAACCTCCCCACCATCATCGCCTTCCAATCCAACAACGTCCGCGGCGCATCACGACGCTCCGTAGCCAGCGGCGTGCAGATGCTCTTCGCAGCCATCGGCGGAGTGTATGCGTCGTGCACGTTTATGCAGAAGGAGTATCCGACATACCGCACCGGCGTGTGGTGTGCCGTTGCGACTCAGTTTCTGCTGATGATGCTCGTGGGAGTGATGTATTGGTGGTTTAGGAGGCAGAACAGCCGGGCGGATAGAGAGGGCGTTGCGATTCAGGAGGATGTGGATTATAGATATACGTTCTAGGGGTCGTAGTGAGTTGAGGCTGAGCTACACATAAGGATCTATGGGGAAGAGTCGTGGCGCCATGAAGACACAGGAATTGATGATAAAGAACAACGAATTGCATGGATATCTTGAGCTCAGTTCCAACCAATATCCCATGTTCACTCGTACATCATCATCCTTCTTCAACCCCCACTCTAATTCGCTTTGCTCTTCCTCTTGTTCTCCTATATAGTCTGCGCTTCCTCCTTCGGCTGCTCTTCTGGGGCCTTCTCGCTTCCATTGACCTCTTTTGTAACCAATGCTCCCTTATTTACCGCCACTTTGTTCCCCTCCTTGTTCTCACCCTTCTCCGTTCCATCAGGCCTCCAAACCATCCCCGTAATGGTGACGCCCTCACCCCCCTTCTTCCTCATTCCATCCTTGTCGACCTTCCCCTTTCCGACATTGATCTCATCCACAACTTCAAACCCGAGCCTCATGAACTGCCGCCGCGAATACACCGTCGTGGCTTCCAACCAAATCGGCTTCCCATCTTTCCGCGCCCACTCCTTGACCCGCTGGATCATCGCCGTTAGCAGCCCTTGCTTGCGGTGCGTGGGACGCGTGGCTGTGTTGACGACGTAGTAGCAGTCGTAGAAGTGCCTCTTGTGCAAGACTTTCCCTTTTGCTTTGTCCACGGCCTCAAAGTACTCGAATAGTACACGCTATGTATTCTTTAGTATTCGTATCGATAGCAGCTAGCAACATCCGCGGTGACGTCGCAGGGTTTACTTACATACGCAGGCTTCAGCCCACTCTTAAGAGTTCCGGACACACCACCGCTCTTCCATATCGACACGAGACTATCGTACTTCTGCCCCGGACATGTAACCGCCATCGTAGCACCCCAATCCTTCGCATCAAGTACGAAGCCCCCAGCCGCGGGCGCTGACTTAAAGACAGGCCGAAGCAAGTACCACAACCTTTCGCGGCGCTTCTCAGCGTCGAGCTCATAAAATATCCATGCAAATAACGGGTCCTCGTAGAAGCTTGGAACTGCTATGTCGAGGGCTTGGCGGATGGTGTCTGGATCTGTGCGGTGTGTTAGTAAGGGTTGGGAGATCACATGGTGCGTGCTGTACCTCTGCCGTGAGTGCGAACTTCGATTGGCGTTCGAGTCGTCATATTGGGATGGTCATGATTGATACCGATGGATGAGCTGGAATGCGCGGAAGTGTTGGGTTTAAGATGGTTTAAGACAAGGATCAAGGTCACCGATTTACCTCCAGTCTGACACCAACGTCATCTTAATTTACCTACTCGCTTAGACGACAGCGACCACGATCATTATCCCCCCCCCTTTAAATAAGCTCCTATTTAGAGCCTGAGCTAACTCATTGAAAACCACCGTGAACTACCCAGTCGCTAAGCACATAAGCAGTAGCCAGACCCATTAGTCTAATTGTCTAAGTCACAAGGCCAAGTCAGTCTCAAAAGAAAAGAAACCAAATGAAATCCACACTTTCAACATATAGCCATATGGTGTCATGTCGATTTCATTTGTTTATCAGATCCTCATATTGTAACAAGAAGAATTAAATCGTTCTAGAGAACACTGAATAAAATCCTACTAAGCTGGCAATGACAACGCAAACCCGTCTTGACCTGCATCCGATGAAATCACGAATATGTCAAAGGGGCACTCGATCCAAAATCCGCCAGAGTCGCCATCTACCATCGCCCAGTCTAACGGGGAATAATAAACACTGCTAGTAACGCAAACAACAAGCCCAAAAGTGAAGAGGCGTCAGCATCTCACATAGGTATTTTTCCCTGCACCGCGGCCCGAAAAGTCAAATATGCAACAGCAGCCAGCGCGAGACCTAGGGTTATTTACACAGTGCCCATCTTATATGTGGCCGACTTAGTGGTTCCCGAGGATACACCCAACGGCTGGACGCGTGATGGTGTCCATGTTGAAGAGTTGAAGTTCGCGTCGGCTGATCGAGTTCGGTCTATAATTGAAGACGTCCAAACCGATCTTTGTTACTGAAGGATGTTCGAAGCCCGACAAGTCTGCAACTTTCCCACTGCTCAACCACGGTTTCCCCCCTGGTTGGCCCGACCATCTCATGCAAAGCCCTGTCGTCCTTTCAATTCTCAACACCATGCAGACCTGGACATCAATCCTTGAGGCCGCGCCTTAGAAATGCTCGGTGTTCCGCGGGCTTCGAGGCAGCACTCGGGACAGTAATGGGGCCAGAGTCAACCCAAGCGCCTCTGGCCAGACCCAGGCGGGAATGGCAGCGGCTGATGGGGGATCAGTCGAGGTAGGGACTCGGGAGATGGAGGCTAGCGGTCGTTATATCGCATCGTTTTCCACGTGGAGCGGCTGAAGATGGGTCGGAGTGGGACGAGATGGACGGGCCTGTGGGGATTTTCAATGTCATCTCAAGACCTGCACGCGTTGGTGCTCCTATATTTGAGAACTCGAATCACATCGGGAACCATATTTCTCATGCGCTGATTATGAGACTCGAGAGTGAGACTCGAGAGTCTCACAAGCGGTAGGATAATACTCGACGGGGCGTTGCGTGACGTGGAGGGCCTCAACGACTCAAAGCAGAAATTCGTACGAGGTATAAGTGGAAGCTAGCGACCATCTAGAATCATCAAGCGTCAGTCGATCTGCACCTCGAAAACTAGAATCAGGCCTCGACGCTCTCAAGACCAAAGGAGATTACGCCACCTTGGTAGATGGGTGAACTGAATTGCAGCCCTGGTTGGCAGTTGAACTGGTGATATCTCGGTTGGGTGTCCAAGTCACAATAGTATATCATCGAGGTCTCTTGACTGGGTAGAAATCACAAGACGCGCACCTCAAAGACAGTTAAACACGCAGGATGCTCCAACCTTTGACGGAGGCAAGCAGAGCTTAAAGTGGGAGTGATATAACCCTCACCCCAGTGCACTCACGATATGCCGGGAACTCCGAAGAGAAGGGTGTCTAGATTGCACTAGGAACATTGAAGATCGTACATATGGAGAGTCAAACGATGGTATTATGACGACACAATGGCGAACTGCCAGTCTTGACAAGGGTAAGGGTTCTTCAATCATTTCAGTTCAGCACGGTCCAGCCGTCAAGCTCGCTGTCCATTTACTGGTGATGATATATGGACGAGCTACCATCTGGTACCTAGTGCTGACCGGCCTCTTTCACTCAGGCTGAAGCCTATTAGTCTAATAAACAAATCATTCGACGTCAACATCTCCCTCGAGGAGTCATCCCTGCTTCTCCAACCCGGTGAAACCCTTCCAGCAGCATCGAAGCCTCCAAGTCTCGTAGCCCAAAGCCTGGGCTCCCTCCTCGTCCCCCATCCCCATAATAAAGGTCCATCCACACAGCTCCTGCAACACCACCACAACAATACCTCAACGCCCAATGCAACATCTCCAAGTCAGGACCCAACCCCTGGAGCCAGGCTCGACCCTCCTGGACCCCCGGTCTAGCCAAGGGATCTTTTGGCCTTGATCTCACCGTCCCCGCCGCTCAAACCCGAACCCCACCACTGCACATGGTCCAGAACTCCATGGACCTGCAGCTTCTGTGCCACATTTGGAATGGAAAAAGGCCTATAAGTTGCATCTTGCCCTTGCGCTCGCGCCCTGTCACCCCACACTTTGTCGTAGCAGCTTCTCTACCTCGTGCTCCGTGTCTTATTTGTTTTCTTCTGCTCGCCGCAGGTTGGGATCGTGGCTTGAGTTTGCGACAATCTCATCATCCGAGTTCGACACGTTTCCGTTCCCCGTATCCCGGTTCCCGTCATCAGGATCAACACCGGGACCGAGCCCGAGACCGAATCTAAGAGACTGAGGACTGAGACCAATATGCCACTTCATCGGAGAGATACAATACTCTGTGGATATGCCGGTTTTCGCCTGGAAGCGCCGGTGATAATGATATTATGCTCAGGTATCAAACAGATTCATCAAGTATACCAGGAAAAAAAAAATCCCTTTCCCCTACACGCCGCCATATCTCCCAGCAGCCGAGAGTACTATATTCAACCGAGTCTGCCGCCAAAAACCCCAACATCATGAACCGATTTGACTTCATTTCAATTCGAATCCAAATCGGATATCGGTTTGGAACGACAGTGTCCATGCCATTTCCATCCTTGAACGCCGCACGCCGCATGATAGAGTCAAAGCTGTACATCAACGACAAAGACTGCATGCTGCGACCTGACTAGGCCGCTCATGCATATGTGCGTTGCCGCTTTTCGGGAGGACTTTGGCCGTCCATCCGCCCTGAGCTATTCGGCGGGGCTTGAGACAACCCTGTAGGGAAGTTCGGCCTTGTTGCGCTTGTTGGAGTCATGCCGTATGGGCTTCCATTTACCATGCCATATCCTTGTTCAATTGAACTATTCATGGGCGACGCCTGGGGCATCTGACCAGGTGACCAGGTCGAACCCGTTGCTGGTGGAGTTGGCGTGCTCTCGAACTTGAACGTGGTTCCCGAAGTGGTCAAAGAGCCTGGGGGGTTCATGTAGCCGGCGCCGCCGACTACGTAGCCAGACCCTTCCGTTTGAGTTGTCGGGTCATAATTCTTCAAGAGGTAGCTCAGATGGTTCTCGACAATTTTCTGCATGCCGCCCTTGGTGAACGGCTTGGCCAGGACACCATTCATACCTTTTGAAATCAGCTTCTCTCTCAATCATGACCGACATGTTTACTCACCATGCTCGAAATAGCAGTGCACTTCGTCTGATCGAATGTTGGACGTCATGGCGACGATTGGGATCGCAGGGCAATCCTGTCGAATGTACATGGTGGTTGAGACACCGTCCAATCTAGGCATGATAATGTCCATAAAGATCATATCGAAATAATCTCTCCCCACACTAGTAATCCGGCTATAAGCCTCTGCTCCGTTCGACTAGAAACAATCAGTTGGAGGCACACGTCAAATTCAGCAACATCACTCACAGCATGTTCAACTTCGCATCCCATGGACTTGAGAAACTTGATACCAATTTTGGAACACGTGGGGTCGTCTTCAACAAGGAAGATTCTTGGCTTCTTAGGACCCCACGCCAAAGCCGAGTTGTTGGATGTACTCGTGGTGGATTGAGGTGGTGCGCTGTTCATCTGCTGCTGAGGAGGTACTTCTTGCAAAGCGTTACCGGTCGTGTCATTCGGCATCGCATATGGGATCTTATGGATGTGATCGGAGTGGAACGGGTCGATGCCCACGGTCTGGCCGACTGGGTATACGGGATACCGGTTAATGTCATTCATGGGATCATGCATCATGGGCATCGAGGCTTGAGGGATGACGACAGCAGAGTCAGCGGGTGATCCGTACACGCCTTGGAGCCGTTCAAGTTCTCGGTCCGCGATCGAGTCGGGGGACACGCTGGAAAGAAGCTCTCGGGCCCGACGCAGTTCTGGTACCGACTCATCTGGATGATCCAAGGGCGACGCTCCCACATTCAGGTGCATTGCTTGTTGCCGCCTGTCCCCATACTGTGAAAGGTAGTTGAGCATTTCGTGCTGAGACTGCTTCTGTGCGTTCAGCATCTTCTGCAAGGTCAATACTTCATTGACTAGGACTCGATTGGTCTGCGAGACCTCGGTGAAGAGTTCCTGGAGTTGTTGCACCTGTTGCTGGGTTGCCGTGAGCTGCTCAGTCATGACGCTAATGTGGTGAGTAGTCGTGAAATCCTCCGTCGGCTGTGTCCTCCTTGGCGCAGGGGCCTTCCTTCGGATGTTGTCGAGATCATCCTTGCTTCCGACTCTGAAGTTGGGATGCTTGAACTCCAGGGTCTGCGCCAAGGTCAATAAGGGGCCTAGAACCAATTACGCATTCCATAACTCACATTGGCTCCGTTTGCGGAGCTCCCGTTGTCGTTCGTCTGCCTCACTTTATGGAAGTCATATTTGTTCAGTTGTCGCACAAAACTAGCCATATTGCTATGTTTGAAATGCTTCGGTAGGATTGAGCGGGTGAACTTCTCGTTCTAATGACAGCGTTAGAGGTCTCGAAAAGGATGCGGATCTGCGTAATGGCCGACGTGGGGAAGGGCAAATACCTCTACCACCACGAATGTGTCCCCATCCTTTCCCCATCTAGCTACATCTTGATGCGCCGGATCCTCAAGCATGCTAAAGGACGTCAGTCTATGCATGAGTTGTGGGCAAAGAAACCGCCATACCGATAGAGCTTGCGAACCTAGAGAAACGGAGTTAATAAACCTGTTCCATATCTTCACTGCCAGAATCTTCTACTCACGAATTCGCTTGCATTGCTTCCCCCAGATGCCGAGGCCAACTCTCCTCCAGACATGGTGTAGGATGTTCCAAATATCGTCGCTCAGGCGCGAAGAGCAGAGAGCAAGTGTATCGAGCCGCCGGCGATATTTGTTCGGCTGGGTCTCCAAGCAAGCTATTAATGGGCCTATGAGCAAGGCCGACTCGCTATCCGTCACAATCCAATCGAGGGTTTCGATCCTCAAAAGGCAGGGGCAGTTCTATTGTCGTACAAGGCGCCACAGCGAGTAAATCGACGGAACGGAAATCGGGGATCGGGCGCGCGGATCGGGAGCGTTGGGGATCGAGACGGAGCGTTGCGACCTGTTAGAAAGGCAAGTTGCCGTCGTGGTATGACGCTCGCTGCGATAGAAGAGGTCGCAATTGACGGACGGCCGGGGGGGGGGACAGGGCCAAAGTTGTATCTGGAGATACCTCAGGATCAAGGTTGGGGCGAGGGAACGGGGGACCAGGTCAGCAGCCAGGTTAGGGACCCAGAGCCGTATTCGTAGGGTGGACTCTAGAGGGGTGGCAGAGTGAGCCAGCCAGGAAAAAGCTTGAGTCTTGGGGCTGTCTCTGGCCTGTCCTTTCCTGGGTAAGACTGGGTAAGTGGATTTTGGCGGACGACTATGGTAAGTGGAGACTGCAGGGGGGCCAGCTAAGCCCGAAATCATTCGCGGTGGGAATGGAGAACGCATTTGCAAAGAGAAGTTTGGCGGCCTTGGGGAGGAAACGGGGCCATCTTGTCCCTGGCGCTGCAGGTCGACGCCGTGGTTGGTCGAGCTGAACAAGATCGCCGCGGACACGACTGTGTGGCTTGGATCGTCACGCACCGTAGCGAAGTACCCTCTGGCGTCGTGATAATTTAGCACCCCAGCCCCAGTCCATCCGATGGCTCTGAGGCCATCTGCAGGAAGAGGCATAGTCAACCCGGGCGTGGGCGCCACGTCTCTCTTGATCGCTAGTTTGCTCGATGGACAGGGCTGCAATAGATGAGGTTCAGCTACTGTACCGTAGGCCTTGAGGGCACACGGCGTGTCCGTCGAGACATGCCCGGATGTTTCCGGTGGCATATCCGTTCCATCTCTGATCATCTTCCGTTGTGCGTTTGTCTCATTTGAGCCCCTTCCTCTGCTCCTCAGCCCCACGAGAAAACGACCAAACTTTCTCTCCTCGTTGGCCTCGTTGGCCTCCTTCACCTCCTGGTTGGCATTGACTTAGACCTTCACTTTCCGGAGCCCCACGATGCCATGCCATGCCATGCTACACATGCGATGCAGGGAGGAACGAAGTAGGTGCGGGCCGAGACTTGCGCAAGGCAGGTCGGTCAAGGCTTGATGCGATGGTGACACAGCGCTTGCCATGGTCGTGCCGGACCACGTTCCTGGGATCCGGGCGGGATACCAATCAGGCAAAAAGGAATGCGGTCAATTTCACCCCTCGTAGTCGATGCGGAGGAAATTTGATTCTCATGTCCATAGGTAGTGTCGAGTCCCAACGGCTTGGTTCCAGTGTTCCCAACCCATGAGACCCCCTAGCGACATCTCCCGCTCTTAGATCCCACACCCGCATCAAATCATCTTGCCGCTCCTCGTATCGAAGGAAAAATGGCGACTAAACAGCCCCTTAAACCTTGTGGTGTCATGTCGGTTTTTTTTCTTTTCCAGTTGAATAATTGCTCTCGTGTCACGGCTGAGGGCGAGGTACCACTTTGCTTTTTATCGCACCATGAGACTGCGATAGCCTGTCTGAGATCAAATGAAGACACCACGCTGGTGAGACTTCCAGGAATCACCGTCCCGTATTGAGAATGCAGCTCGTCGGGCGCAGGACTAAGGGTAGCGGCACCTTGCCGAAGCACGAGAGAAGTCGGCAAAGAAGAGAGGCGTCGAAGAGGCTTGACCAACGAAAAGGAAAATTTTCTCGAAGGAAAATCAAACCAGAGAACGGATTGACCCTGGTAAGTCAACTAGATAGAGGCTGCCAACTGTCTCTCTTGTGTAATTGAGAGCGTGAGCTAGAAGAACTGAAAAGGTACAAGCTCTCACAGTGCTCAGTTTTCACAGAATTGATGCAATTGGAATCGGGGAACCGGCGGCCTAGTAGATCAACCAGATTCGCCAGAACAGGCTGGCGTGAGGAATGCTAATCTGTGGCGGTCTATGTCGTTTTCGGCTCCCTCAAAGCCGCGGATCTAGCCGGGAAATGATCGGCCATGCTTCGCAGACCTTGAGTTAAAGACATCGGAGCGCTCGGCGGACTGTGGCTTTCCCCAGGACTAAGTCACTGAGAAGACCTCCTCGCATACCGCTCGCATACCGCTAACATCTCGCTGACGGGCTGTGGAAGATCTTACACGCTTGGCAATATATGAAGAATGGGACACTGTCATGCCTTGCATGAGCCATGCGAGTATTTGGGGAGACTTGAAGCGGGAAGTTAGAAGAAGAAGATGGTGTTGAAATAAGAGTTTGAAGCTGGTGGAATAATTGAAGGAAAGGGAAAGAGGCCAGTGCGCGAACAGTGCATGAGTTCCATTTCGACCAGATTTGGTTGGAAAGTGACTATTTGCACTGTCTAATTGTACTGTACTCTCCTTGTGTCTACGGTAAGCTTTCCTCAAAGTTATTTTGCGTCAGATGCCAGTGCTTCGTGAGATTGCAGACACCCAACCGGATGATTACGAATAATCACGAGCCAGACGTTCGGAGAAAAGTTCGTCAGAAACTCCCTCGGAAACGTCGAAGAAGCTAAGGATGATGTCGACTATCTTCACGTACCAGGTCCAGATACCGCTCGCATAGTTCCCTAACCAAGCCTGTATGTTTCTCTACATCCGTGTATTGTCTCAGAGATAACGTGAAAAACATGCCTCTCTCCTCAATCACCATTGGCTCTTCTCGGCGAGGGAGACAGGCATACAGAGAGATACGGGATATGTCTCCAGGGTGGCATATGTCTATCATGATTACTCATAATACAGATGCCAGCCCCCAACATATACTATGCACGAACACACACAAACGCCAGTCTCCCCACCAGGCGGCGCCGCATGAAATTGATGAGAGTTGGTGCGTCGTAAATGGGGACGCATAACAGATGTGGCTTGGTGAGGCCCAACACCCTTACTTCCCCGAGACCCTTGAACGTGGCCCGTCCTCAGAAAAAGCAACGCGGGACGAATGATATTCCAGTTCGGTTGCCGAAGGAACAATGCCACAACGATGCGTGACAAATTCTTCGCGGGGAAGCCTCCGGGCCTGAAAGGATGATGCTTCCTGTCCATCAGGCCTGGCCATCACGAGGTAGCTACGGAAAACCATCGCTTAGAGCATGGGGATTTGATAAATGCTGTGGTAGGTGGGCAATTGATGCACATGATCATTTAAGCTGTAAGTTGTCAGCACAACATCCATGTCAGATGTGTGGATGCATGGGTGCCAAGGATGACCCCTCCGGACACCAATCGAGATCTTAACCTCCCAAAAAGGAAGTCAGCTCATAGGTTATCATACGAGAGGTTGAAGCAGACGAGGTACTTGGAATGTTACAAGAAACTTAATGTTTCTTGGCCCAATGCGGCCGGTCCCTTTAACCGTCGGTTGGCAAGCCACAGATGATGCTATCTCTATTTATCAAAAATACAGTTGTTTATAGTGTTAGACTTGAGAGCTTGGAAGTACATCCGTTAAGCAAAGGATTAAAGTTGTACTTTTCCGCTTGCAAGTTCTTTCTTGTCTCTAATCTGGGCTCAACGCTCGGGTATAGGGTAGCCATCTCTTGGCGTGAAATACCCCGCCATTCACCGACTCACCGAAGCTCACCGCGGTGAGAAATTTGAGGTCACTCCATACTGGAGCAATTGAGTCACCTTTAATTTTGCCTTGGTTCGACTTGCCAGCCTCTTCTTGCCGCACAACAACATCGATTCAACCTATCCAAAGCGCTCCCTCCCACGACTCAATCATGTCGCATAAAGGGAATAGCAGTGGGAAGGGCAAAAAGTCCGCCAAAGTGAGCGGAGAGAGCAAAAGCGAGGATGTCCTACAAGCAGTTGTAGGTGGCATGGCGGGGCATATTTGGGTCGCAAGTTCACACAGTTACAGGTTCTCGCCGACTCCTTCCAAGACCGATACCGACCTTTCTCAATAGAGAAGCCAAGAGTATGGCATCATACCCTACTCTGATGCGCCTCTGCTAACGCTCTGTGCAGTGTCTCCTACCGCTTGCGAACACCCCTCTCATCGAGTATACCCTCGAGTTTCTGGCTATGAACGGCGTCGGTGAAGTGTACATCTACTGCGGAGCTCACACCGAGCAAGTTGAAGACTATATCGGACGATCCAGGTGGTCCACCGCGTCGCGGACATGTCCCTTCTCAGTACTTCAGTTCGTTCGAGTCTCCGACGCTAGATCAGTAGGCGATGTCCTCCGGGATATGGACAAGCGATCATTGGTCGACGGGGACTTCATTATAGTACACGGCGACCTTGTGTCAAATTTCATGCTCGACGGCGCTCTAGCTGCGCACCGCAAGCGACGAGAGACGAGCGCAGCTAATATCATGACTATGGTATTGCGAAGTGGAGGACAAGAAGAGCATCGAACAAAGACGAACGGCATCACCCCCATATTCGTGGTGGACAGTAAAACCCAGCGATGCTTATACTACGACGAGATGAACCCCCTCCAGAGCGACCGATACATGTCATTGGACCCAGCAGTAGTAGACGAGCTCTCAACAGAGTTCGAAATCCGATCCGACTTGATCGACGCCCAGATCGACATCTGTACACCCGAAGTTCTTGCTCTATGGTCAGAAAGCTTCGACTACGAACTCCCACGACGGAACTTCTTACACGGCGTGCTCAAGGACTGGGAGCTCAACGGCAAGATGATATACGCAGAGATCCTCGAGGATGGGTACGGTGCGCGAGCTAGTAACCTGCAGTTGTACGACGCCATCAGCTGCGACGTCCTCAGCCGGTGGACGTACCCCTTTATCCCGGAGTGCAACGTTGTGCCCAAGCAGGCCTACCAGCGCCAGCTCAACAGCGTTGTGATAGAGGCTGGAGCCTCCACTGCAGATGATGCGAAGATATCAGATTCGATCATTGGCCGCAACACCACGATTGGAGCTGGAAGCAAAGTATCGAACAGCATCATCGGGAGGGACTGTAAGATTGGTGCCAATGTGACGCTGGAGGACTGCTTCATCTGGCAGGATGCTGTTGTCGAGGACGGCACGAGAATAACCCACTCCATTGTGGCCGATTCGGCCATCGTTGGAAAGAACTGCTCAATACCCGCGGGCACTCTGATTTCCTTCGGCGTCTCCATTAGCGAGAACACCACCCTAACCAAGAGCGCTGTCCTCTCAGCCGTCAACGTGGATAGCGAGCCCATAAACCCCGACACCACCCTGCTTGGTGAAAGCACCAATGCCGCCCCTTTCCATGACCCCGAAGACGACGAGCTCGACGAGGAGGACCCAGCAATTCTCCAGAAATCCCTCCTCTACTCCCTTGCTGAGTTCAACATCTCCACTTCATCTATCTCAACCCTTGCATCCGAAGTATCCTCCATCGAATCCGAGTCCGGCCTCCTGTCCGTCGACGCCTCCTCCCGTAGCCGCCTATCTTCGTTCGCCTCAGATGAAGCCGGCGAGAAGCTCTCCTTCCACAACGACGCCGTCCACGGTCTCCTGGATGCCCTCCGGGACGACACTGGCGATTTCGACTCCGCCAAGCTTGAATTCATGGGTTTGCGTCTCGCCAACGATGCTTCGGACCATATGATGCGCAAGGCAGTAGCAACTGCCTTCGCTCGCCGGGCCGCCGAACTACTCACCCCTGAATACGGCCCCCTGGAACCTAGCAAAGCCGCCGAGAAGACCCTCACCACCAACAAGGGTGCCGCTAAATTTATCGACGAAGTCGGAGTCGGCGGCGGCGAACTAGAGCAGATCGAGTTCATCCTGGCCGTCCAGAAAGCTCTGCTTCACGCCAAGGGCGCCGAGCAGGCCAAGGTCGGCATGCTGCTGGCGGCGCTGATGCATCAAATGTATGCGCTAGAAATCCTAGAGGAGGAAGCCATCCTGGGCTGGTGGGCGGATGAGCGGGCTGAGGATGGCGAGGGAATGGAGTTGTTGAAGGAGAAGTGTCGGGTCTTGGTGGAGTGGCTGGAGAATGCCGAGGAGGAGGATGAGGACGACAGTGATGATGATGATGAATAGATTTCGGTCAAGTCGCGAGGTCTGTAAGCTGGAGGATGAGATAAAAGCCTTTGACGCAGCAGGTGGGAGACACCCAGGGGATGAGTTAACAGAGCTATGTATTGGTCTCTTCATGCCTAAATAAAATAGAAGTGCTCCCTTTATTAGGTATCATTTTCTTTGCCCCCAACGCCATGCCGCCTTCCATGCCATGTTCCCTAGCAAGCAATCTTCGAGAGA
The DNA here is from genome assembly GCA_023628695.1 of Nectriaceae sp. PG4201. NCBI lineage: Eukaryota > Fungi > Ascomycota > Sordariomycetes > Hypocreales > Nectriaceae > Nectriaceae sp. PG4201. Next base: position 30,072 of record JAMAKE010000046.1, on the reverse strand, counting down.
CTACCGAATCGTAGTCCTCGACTGAGCAACGTATGGTATAGTGTCATAATAGGACTCCAAAATCCCTCTGAGACTTCTGAAGTGTGTCATCGTTATAAGTCGAAATATCGACGATATCGTATACTCCCAAAATCAGCCAACTGTAAAGGCGATATACTATCCCTAATAGTAATTCTGCAAGTCAGAGCCGTTCGCTCCCTGTCCACCCATCGGTCTTCCCTGTGGACCGGCAGGGCCTCTTGGGGGTTGCGAGTTCCAGCCATGTTGGTTCTGGTTCTGGTTGTGGGCGGACTGATTCACGTGCGCTGCTGGTTGCGTTGGTGGTTGATGGTAGGTATCATCATAATCAACCTGAGGTCCATAACCGCCTTGCTGGTTTTTGGGTTCGACGTCATCAAGTGACCGATAGTTGAACCCGCCCCCTCGCCCGCGGCCACCTCTGCCGTTTCCTCGGGAGGCGCCTCGATGGCCGCGATTGGAATTTCCTCGGCCTCGCCCTTGGCCTCTGCCACCAGTGTGATAGCCCCTAGACTCGTTCCGACCGGAATAGTTGCTATTGTTACTCCTCGGGTTCCAGTCATCATCACCGGCATGTTTCCTCTTTGAAGCCTTATTGGCAAATAGACTTTCATACTCATCTTCTCGAGGATCCTCGGCCTCGATCCGAAGGATGACCTTCTCACCGACGACAGTCTCAAATTGGAACGCTCTATCCGGGGAAATTGGTTGCCAGTTTTGTATCTTGCCGGCGTCGATGGGTCGAGCACCTTTCCTCAAGGCAAGGACAATAAGCGGACTGGGATTGTCGGTGTGGAACTTGGCAGTTGAAGGCACAGGTCGTAGACAAGCTGCCCAGATGCTATTCTCGAAGCAAGCTGTGCCTGTGACTTCCCAACTCATCTTACTACCCATACCACCTACCTTTTCAAGGATGCTGCCAGGACAAGGACGGGGGCAAATGAGGATGTTATTTGCGTGATACTTCAGTTCGCTTTGTGGGAAGTTTGAAGGGATCTGGGCCAACGCGATAAGCTTCTTAGTATCTTCAGGACCAAGCATGTACCCAGTAAAGAAGACCGTCTTCTTAATTCGGAGTTTGTTCTGGCGCGTCTGATATGGTTGCTTGGAGACAATATCGTTGTGCATGTTGATCATGTGCTGGACTTCAGCAACCTCAACCACAGGGTCCAAAGTTGTAGAGGTATCGGCCACTTGTACCACCTCAGCTGTTAATGGACCTCGGGTGGGGATCATGTTCTGTTTGCGATTGTATTCAGCGAAGAAGTCGCGAAACCCCTTGGTATGCTTCGGCCTGTCTTCGTATACTCGGATGTCTTCTGCGTTCTTGTATGTCTCCATCAGCGCCTCGAGGAAAAGTTGTTTGAAGTGCATCGTGCTTTGGAATCGCTGGTTCGTGGGGCTGACCTGGGGCTTTAGGCCGACCATATCAAATTCGAGGTCCTTGGCTGCGATCATTTTCTTGATTAGCTCTGCAAAGCCGCGCTCTGACCGGCCGGTCAATAAAATGCACAGGGCGTCTTTCTGCTTGATGCTCAAACGGACGAGCTCGACGATTTTCTCGTTCCACCATCCGTCCCATGCGCGCTGCTCCTCTCGCTCGGCGCCTTCGCCGGTCGCTGCAAGTATCCGACTGTCGTGCCACCAACCGCCGTTGACAAATACGTCTTGGCTAGAGAGAGTCCCTATCGTCGGTCCGTTCCATAGCGAAGGGTTAGGCAGGGGAGTTTTGAACACTGGGAAAGTCAGCCCGTGGATGGGTGCCTGATGCAGAAGAAACTCACACGTATTATCGAAGTCGTACACATGGAGCGACTTGATCTTATCGACGGCTACATCTCAATGAGTTCTCCGATCCAGACTTTGGCAGGACGTGGGAGCGTACCTGGCAGTTGTTTGTTGGCGACGGACCACCGTCCCAGTGCTGTGACAGTGAAATTGGACCCGTTGGCAGCGCCATGGTGCACGCTGTATGCCGAAGCCATGGCGCTTGACGGGAGGCTTGGTCTACGAAGTCGAGCGACGAGCATGCAATTGTTGGGAAGAGGTGATGATGCCGTCGGTGAAATTTGGCAAGGGTTCGGCAACTGTTGTATTGAGAAACCGCGACTGCTGTGGGGCTGACTTGGCGGCTGGCCAAGTCTCGGGCTGTTGGCCTGAGGTTTCAGCGCGTTTAGGGGAGACAGGCGCCGCATTGGATCTCAGCTTCACTGTTGGATTGGATGATAACACAACCACGCACGCAGTTGATGTAGGCACGAAGTTTACCAATCTTGACAGGAGCCACTTGGTCACCGTCTCAGAGGTTGAAGGTTGGAGTTTGGACCGGATTGGCTTGCATGGCATGAAGCTTACCCCTCACGACTTACATTTTGACCTTACAGCTGCCCTGCACATCGTCACCTCAGGCGACCTCGACAAGACCACCAACATCTGCCATGGCGTCGTCTAGCGCCATTCGCTTCGTCACAGGAACAAGAAAGGCACCGCTGGGCTCTCTGCACCTTCAACTTCACGTCAAGCCGGGCGCAAGCAAGAATAGGGAAGGAATCATCGGCATTACAGACGATGCCGTCGAGCTGTGCGTGGCGGCGCAGGCTCGAGAGGGCGAAGCCAATAAGGCGGTTGTCCAGGTCCTCAGCTCGATCCTGGGTGTTCCGAAGTCGAGACTGCAGCTGACGCATGGTATGAAGTCAAGAGACAAGACTGTGGTTCTTGGCGACATCCAAGGTGATGGCGAGGAATATGCAAGGATGATTCGGGAGGTGCTGGAGAAGGCGATTGAATGACAGCTCGGGCATTATACCCTCGATTCTAACTCGATTGTAACAAAGTGTGTAATTGTTGCCTTTCCTAGGACAATTTTAAGAACACCAAAGATCTCACTTTGATAGTACCTGGAAAAAAAAAGGAAAGCGTGTATAAGCTTGGTATATGTCGATTTTTGGACTTCAAATCCTTGGGACTTCACTTCGCTACGCCTATATCGCGAGCGGTGCTTCATGCCTAGGTCTCGCCTTGAAACGTCTTTTTCTAGAAATGCGCACGCACATCTAGGCAATTACAAACATGCTAGTCTGGTTTCTGTGAGTCTCCGGCTTTGAGACGCGGAGCTGCCTGCAGCGCGCCCTGCGAGTAGCCTTTTCATATCTCACTGAATGTCCCCACTCCCCCGCTCAAAGTATTGAGGCGGGACTGCCGTGGGTAGCTTATTTACAATTTCATGACCCTGCTGTACATGACCTCAGCTGTCGACGACGATGTCGCCTCATCCCATATACCAGGTGTAGGTTCTTACAAGGAAGCGTTGCCAGATGGACCCCCAAATCCTGGACGTCGGAAACGCTGCTTGGTACTCCTGTTTTGTTGCAACATAGACTTTTCACATGCTATGCGTCCCCGAGATGAGGCATGGACCCCATTCTAACGCGTCGCTTATAGACTGTGCAGCCTCAACTCAGCACCTCGCCTTATGATTGAATCAGAGTGATTCCTACTGACCACAAGGTATCAGCTAATGCCCAAAGCGATCCGTAAAATGAACTTAATAGTATCCCCAAAGTAATCCCTAAAGTAAAATGCTCGCTATAGTATGTCAATGACGACATTAGGACTCCAGCCTAAGGTTAATTCGAAGTCCAATATTGCAAGTGCATCTTTGTCTTTGCATTGTGCGATGTATTCTTCACCAACGTGCCACATCAGAGGTGTTGTCTACCCTGCATAAGGTCTAATTAGAGCTCGCCTTTCATCAATAAGCAAGAAGCCCCGTTGGCTTAGTGGTAAAGCGTATCACTAGTAATGATAAGATCACTGGTTCGATTCCAGTACGGGGCAGCGAGTTGATGCTTTCCTTTTGCCATTTTTTAATATTTTTCTTCGTGCTGCGATGATTCTTTTTAGTGTTTTGATACCAGCGAAGTACATATTCCGGTTTGGGTTGAAGTTTGAGAAAGGTGCTATTTTGGTGAGTGGGTCGATTTAAAGGTTTCTTACAGCCTTCGCCAGACCTTAATGAGAGCGACATCAGGTCTCAGGGATTCATGGTGGAGGGAGCAAAGAAGCCCGGTTTTTCACAACTGTGAAGTGAAAGAGACGTTTGACATAAGTAATTACCCTGTTAATTATAGTTGCATGAGTTTGGCAGCATTTGCCCTATTCAGTTCAGCTTTATCGGTGCTGTCAGAGTCCCTGTTAGATTCCTCTGGAGTTGGATTTCGACGTCATGCCCCTGGAGCCATCACCAACCACTCATATACTTGACCTGCCTCAACTGTCGACTCTAGAAGCATGGGATAGAGGAAGTATGAACTGTCGTTTGGGTGCATTCGTCGCGCATTGCAGACCTTTTTTCCTTCTTCCTAGTTCACCCTATCCTTACACAACCCCTTCCCCGTCTCCCCATCAAGGTAACATCAACTAATTCGCAAGAGCACTGAGAACGTCAAACACCTGGGCTGTCCCCGCGCTTTCATCTTCTAGCTCGCCGTTCTCTGAAATCGCCACCATCCATAACAGCGCACTCAATAACTGGCTCCCTGTTTCCATTGCCTTGCTCTTTCTCACAACTCAATTTGCGGAACAGCATTGGGAGCTTTGACAAGGCCGCTGAGGACGGGGAATCGGCCACTAGGCTGAGTAGAAGATTGGACACTTGTCTAAGGGATCGGTCGTCCCTGCTACTACAACTCGTGTCCCCCTTTTGAAATATACCATATTGTCGTACTCCAATGTAGGCTCCCAAATAAAAAACAATATCTTGAGCCCGTATTCTCTCTTCAATTGGAAGACTGGGTGAAAACTCTCGGTGTCTTCGTCCCCACAACTTTATGGGCGAAGATCATCCCAAACATCCACCATCATTGGACTGAAGAGTGCCACCAGCCCTAAACATCCAGGAACCCGCAGATCATCGCCTAAATTCTCCCGACTCCATCCCTCCCCCGTCTTGTCAGAGGCTTAATGATCTCACTGAATTCCCTGCATCTCTGGGGCCTTCCCACACTATCCTTTCTCTCGTGAATAGGGTGCGCGTCAATTCCCACAGGTGCATGAGATGATAGACAAAGACCCTTAGAACGCAACAGCTGCGTCTGCAGCACAATGACTTGCTCGTATCACTGAACCTTTCGAATCTTCGTCTTTGCCAATGTCTCCCGGGATGTCAAACCATTTCCCTGTGGCGGATGCCTTCAGATTTCCGGAAGAGGAAGTTTCCTAGCAAAATGGCTTACAATCATTGGCTCTCTAGGGGTCAACTGCATCAAGCAGCTATTTTGCCAACTGTGGCTCAGGGGCGATCGACTGCATGTCATCCAGGGACCTCAGCAACTTTGCTGGGGGGTTGTTGTTGTTGTTGTTGTGCGAGAAGTAGAGAAGATAGAGAAACCATCTTTAACAAAACTGGTGGACGAGGCCGAGACTACACTGCCCCTCGGACTCCTTCGAAGAGCCCGAATATTGCCATCCGTCGGTCTTATCGCTTCTTCTTCTACGTCCCGAAGGGTCTTGAACACCCCAGCTTCGGCTATCCATAGCTCACAGCGATCTCCCAGGCGTCTGGTCCAGCCGCTGCCGCCGTCTTCCAATCACCGCAGATGTTGGCGGTAGATACTCAGTGACTTGTAGCTCCAGCCGTGTCGATCTCCTTGAGGCTACAGCACACGCCCCCTCCCTTCCCACGGTCTCGGCCGTCCCTGCAGGAGCCAGTGAGAGGCCGCACCTCCTTCATGCCTGTGATCGCCACAGTCTGTGGCTCATGTGCTCCTGGTGAGCCACTGATCGACGGTTCACGGTCGACGAAGACCACGCCACATGCCACATGTCGCAAGCGCATGTCTCATCCGGGCCGTTAGACAGTGAGAAGGTTAATCGTCATCCTTGTTCAGCTGAAGGACCGGCTGGGAGCGATACGGTCTGAGAGGTTGTCCTTAGAATTGCGTGTTTCTCCATCATTGAACATGAGGCGTCGATCGAGGTGTGGCTGGTGATCTTTGTGTTACATCGGTACTATTGATGCAGGGGGACAGCTTTAAAGTTGACACGATGACCGTACAGCATCAGAATGATGCGATTGATGATGGTTGAAGCATCCCACAATCTGTGAGCCAATACCATGATTGCGACGACCGGAGTTGTTCATCATCGTGTCCGGGTGCCATCATTGGGTGAATTGGAGAACCTTGCAGTTGCTATCACTAACCCTAGACCCTTTCCCCAGGTCCAAGATGTGGCGAGTGGAATGTGGCTCAGCCCCTTCTAATCATTCTGTTGTTGCAGGACCTCTGGCTGTAGGTGCGCTATGTACCGGTACTTGCAGGAAACGTTGAGCCACACGGAATGAACCACAGGGTACGGGCGGCATAACACAGGTGCATAGACTTGAGATAGATTAGATCTGTGTTTCGAAAACAATGATAACATACCACGCGGCTACGAAGGCGTTGGAGGCCTCAAGGTGAGGAGAGAGGCTTCGAAGCGACACCTGGAGCTGTCGTACTAAGAGCTGGCGACTCTGCGAGAGGTGGAGATTTGGCTGGCCACCTTCCCCTCAGCGCTTCGCGATATTAACCTCAAGTAAACAAGAAGATAAACAACCAACTACGTCGTATAGACGCCTACAATATACCCCGACAAGCGGACTTCTGCGACCTCAGAGGCTCAGGGGAAATGGATTGAAACAGTACACTTTCTTCTTCAGCCTCACAGGGGCAAGGCAATCCAAGTCGCAACCCTCGCTCGCGCTCCCATCGGACCTCGCCTAGAAGTCCAAGACCGCAACTCTCAAAGATCCAGCCGATGCAGACTATGAATGCGCTGGCCGTCGATCACGACAGCAACGGAAAGCCAACCACTCACGCGGCAGCCCTCGAGCGCCTTGGCCGGCACATCCTTCAAGCACCCCTAATAAAGGTCCGAAACTGTCACCGTGCCCAAGCACCCGAGACACAAAGTACCTCTCCAACAGTGGCCCTGACGCGCAAGCCACTTTGCCACATATCGCATGTGGCTTGCCCAGCGGACGACGTGTGTGGCTAATGCACAACATCGGCACTAAGAGCCGGGCCCTCGTCATGTGGTGATTTCTCGTCGTGGGGCTAGGAATTGCGCCAAGTGCCGAAGGGCCACACGGACATAATTAGCATGTCGAAGATTGAGTTGTTCAGTAAATAGGGATTATGAGAGGATTCTTCGCTAAGAGTGGCGAGTGCATTCCGGGGTGTGGCTCGGATGCTCAGCTGCCGTGGGTATCGCCGACTTACACGCCCCGAAGATCACTTCGTCGAGACCTCAATGCTCCCAAAGCCCTCAGGCCACTCAGCTGCTGGAACAGCTGAGTAGAGACGAAAAGAGGTCATTTGTAAAGCATCAGTCACTTTCGGGAGTGACGGTTCCGCTCCGCACTCGAAGATGGCTAGATGAACATTGAGTTGGAAGTTCGGCCCCCGAGCAGTCCATCCTCAATCCACAGGACCACAGCGCTGGAACAATCCACTGCAATTCCCGCAAAAGACCGCCCTTCACGGGCCACCACCCGTAGGCAGCTCCATCATGCAAACCCTCACCCACATCCCGCCAGGTACCTGCCCATCTTCAATACCAAAAACGCAATGCCTTTTGCTCATTTGGCAGAGCACTGAATAATCAATCTCGTTTAGGCCGTTGAGCTGTTTCATACTTTACAAAATAAGTAAATAGCGCCGATAATGAGGCTCCTTTGCAATCACAATCCCCTAGCCCGGGGTGGTCTCCCGCAAGACCCGCGAACCTTGTCCGCCGGAGTCAATGTTCCGGTAAAAGTCATTGGGCCTAGCTCCGTACAGTCGGCGGGAGTCGCAATCCCACTAACACTCTGCTTCTTTCAGCGCTTGTCAGCCACTTCATGCGCTGGGAAATTGGTCGTCCCATCATCATCGCTATCCCTACGCCCTTACATACAGGCAACGTCCTTACTAGTAGGCATTGATGCATTTACCATGCCAATGACTGGTAATCGGCATTTCAACAGATACGGCGATTCGAGTTCCTGGATCGGCTTCACCATCGGTCGAGCCAAGGGATTCTAGAGCCGTGACAAGCGCCCTAGCGCAGGCGCTAACTTACTATGTGAATGGTTTTCGACCCGTGAGATGAGCCAGAGACCCCCTTCGTCTTCCAATCACCTGCCATAACGAACAAATCCGTTGCTCAGTCTCATGCCAGCAGTGAAACGTTTCCACAGGCTGAGAAATAATCGAGAATTGCAGCGCCGTCACGTTGTCCTACCAGTGATTGTAGGAGCTGTTCTCGTATTGTATCATCAACAAGTATGGGTATTGGTATATAGGTGTATGCTTGATAATTTGACAGGTTCGCTACGCGCCCGTGTACTTGCTTTATCCATCTCATGCTTGCTAGCATTATTTCCTCCACCCCAGTTGCCGTGTGCGTCGGGGTCGTGTGTAGTGTGTGTGCGTGGTATTGTTGTGGTGTGGTTTGTTGCGTGTCGCGTGTATTCCAGTAAAGGTTGTGAAGTGTTCGTTGCATAAGGTTGTCGTTACGCCGACAAATGGAATCCTCGCCCATCGTCGAGATGAACATGATATAGCCGAATATGAGATCCAAACCCCCAGATTAATATAGAAAAGGGAGCTGTGAAAGGATTTCGACAATGCCACTTCTCTATTGCTCCTTAACCCCACATCCTCGCTCCGTCGGAATCCGTCCCGTATCTGATCCATGCAGGAGCAGTTAGGGTCGAGCAAGACTTGTTTCGCTATGCGGAAGAGGCGGGAAGTCCAAAGCGAGCACCCTCCTAGAGTAGAAAAGCCCCCATCTGAAGATAGCCAATGTCGTTGTTCCCTCGGGTATCAAGTCTCGGCAGCAGACAAGGAGAAACGAAATCCAAAGAAGAAAATAGAAAACTATCCCCAACAGGTGCTCACAAAGGAGCCGTGGTATCTTTGAAAAAGAGAAACGTCAACGCCCCCCCGGGAAGCAAATAATCCCATCCCCGTGTATATGTGTGCGATCGTAAGCCCAACCTGGCGACAGGTAGGGGAAAACATAATAGTAGTTGGTACATGATCAACTCTAAACCTCCCAGATCATTTGCTGTAAATACTGCCATATCCATCAAGGGAATCCGAAGAAAAAGAAATATAATGATTAAAATGTGAGGCGAAGGACGACATCGCTAGTCGTCTTGTCTGACGACGAGGTTTCGACAACCTCGTCTGTTGAATCAATCGCCATCTCCCATTCGCGTTTTACCGGTACAGGTTGCTTGACATCCTGCTCAATCTGTAAGCTCATGACCTGGCCCTCCTTGAGCTCCTGCACAACATCGTCGTCCATCTCAACCTCCAGGCCGTCGTGAATTATGTGAATCGTGTGGCGGATCCTTGATGGGTCGAGGCCCCACTTGGCCGCGATCCGGTCATTCAACTCTTTCAACGTACGCTGCGTGAGGTAAATCGCTCGATGATAATCTCGCTTTTTGGGTTCGGCTTGAGTCTGGCGGAGAATGTAGAAGCACGCAACAGGCTTGAGAACTCGCTCCGGCGGGGGCCGATAGGAGGGATCGACACCTAATGCTTCGATCCACCCGCTGAGACTACCATCGTCGTCCGTCTTTTTGACTTTTGTCGGTTGCTCCGAACCCCTGCGAGAACCGTCACCAGTCGCAACGGCGTCGAAATTCTGCCACTGACTACCAGGGCCAATAGCAGAAGCCTGCGAAGTTAGGGAGAGAGAGCTGGGTGAAGGTGAAATTATGGAACTGGCAATCGAGCTGCGTCCGCTCCGAACTTGCCAGTTGGGCCCGTCGCGACCATCGGGTTTTGTGAGAGGCGAGACATCCCCAGGAAGAGAAACTGGGTGAAGATCCGGATCGTCTTGCTCCTCGCCGCGTAGATAGAGCACACTCACCGGTCGGGTGCTGGTGAACATATCCTGTAGAGTCTGTAGTTTGAAATGCAGGTCCTCTTCCATCGATGGTCGTCCACCGCCGCCGCCACCAGCTGAGCTCGCCGAAGACATTGACCAAGTTCGCTTATGTTTCACGACCTTGCCAGGCCGTTGCGCGTCTCCGACTTTCGATGCCACACTTCGCTTCCTCTTGCCGAAATCCTTCAACCCGCTCTCAGCTTGGGCAATCTGCTGCTTCAGTTTGTCGATGGACTTCTTGACATGCGCAACATCGTTGGAAAGTTTTCGCTCTGCTCCGTGATCGCGGAAGAGTTTCACCTTGCAAAAACAAATCTCCGGATTCGCGTCGGTAGCCGGGTGTGAGGGATCGGACGGGATTGGATAAGTCTTGGCGCAGAGTCTCACTGGGATGCCCTTTACGCCTTTGGAGTGGCTGAAGTCGGTAGAAAGAAAATTGAACCGTACCGCTACGTTCACTTCCGGCACCCCGTTCAAACCTGGCGTCCAGAGGACGGAGAAGCCATCGAAGGACGAATATTCCAGCTCGACACGAGTCCGCTTGTCGTCTCCTTCAACTGGCTGTGTTGCCTCAACGTATTCGACGGCCTGGAGCTTTCCTCCTCTCTGATGCGCCTCATTCGTCCCGCGCCCTTCCTTCCACAGGGTCCAACAGACACCCGGCCTTTGCCTTTGCTGATCATCCTCGAAGGAAATCCGGACAAATGTCCGATATCTGGCACCTGGGACAATTGGAACCGTCGCATTCGTGTCTACCACGGATAGGGAGTAGGCCTGTCCCTTATTCAAATACGTGATAGGAATCTCATCGGCGTGCTTGATCATGGCCGTTGGCGCATTCAATGTTGAGTGGAATCGGAACTTCTCGGCGGAGGCGGGTAAGGGATGGGTCATTTGCATGCCAGAAAATTGGCGAGCCTGGAGGCCGGTTAGGGAAGACGCATTGGGGAAGGCCGAGTCGATCGTAGGCATGGGCTCCTCCGAGGGGTCGGAGTCCATCGGCGAACCATCCTGGTCCATGGTCTCGTAGCCAGTGTCATGATGGATGAAGGACGAGGGGGCGAAAGCTGGCTGAGGTGGAGGCGCTTGAATGAAGGGATTGAAGTGGTGGAACTGGTGCGGCTGCAGATTCTGGAAACCACTCATGTCCATGGCTTGTTGCCCAGGCTGCGACTGTATCGCACCTCCAGAGGTTGGCATCGATAATGGAGTCCCCAAGCCCATGCCCAAGCCAAGCGTGGGAGTGTGAAGGTCGCCGGCTTGGGGATGGAAGATGGTGTTAGTGCCCCCGGGGGTAGGGGTGTAGTATCCTGGAGGCGCATTGGCAAAGCTGGCGAATGAGAAGGAATTTGGATCTAGAAGCGAGGGCGTAAACCTCCAAGGCTCATTTGTAGCCCGAGGGGTTGGGTCTTGATCCCGAAAGACATCTTGGTGATTGCTTTGAGTCCTATAGAGAAGCACAGTCAGAAACTCATCTGGTAATGGTCCAGCCTAGCGATGCTTGATCTAGCGGGGTTCAAGGCGCATGAAGCGTATGAATGTGAGGTGCCCCGCGTCTATGAGTCAAGGCTGACCAAGGCGCTGAAGCACCATGAGATGAGGGAGCACGAAAAACATACCTATCTTGCGGGGGAACTGGAATAATGGGATTGTCGGGACTAACGGTTTGCGCTATCCCTGGCGCGGTCGGGGAAGTGGTCACAGTAGAGACTTCTGGAAACTGCTGTCTGAACTCGGCCAGCAAGTCGTCGCCTGGCTTTTGAGAGCTTGTCCTACGAGACAGGCTTTTGTTAGCAGAGGGCGCGACGAACGCGAAAGTTCCTAGAACGGTGGCAGAGGCGAATGCCCGGAATGCCCGTGTGAATAACGCTTACCTTTGACGAAACATGTCGAGATGCCTCGAGTCTGAACTGTCCAGAGACAGCTGTCACCGTTGGGTCTCAGCACGGCGGATAAAAGTATCCTCAGTTAGGGTGTTGGAAGCCACTTTGTCGCGCGATCGCGGTATACACACTGTCGACCAGGGAGGGTCTGTCAGTGAGCGCTGGTGCTCCTCATGGATTGCTCAGAGGCTGACAACGTAGAGACACGGTTGGAAGGCGTAAGGGACCAGACTCGAGGACAGCGAAGGCCACGTGGGAACGGAATACTCGGCGGTCTCGCGAGGGAAGCGGTCGTATAGGAACGGGCGAGCGAGTGAGAAGGGCGAACTTTGGGGGGAAAAGAGGTTATAGAATGGAGGTGGAAATAATGTATAGGGAATTAGAGGATGTGGTGGGGACCCGTCGTAAGTCTAGAGCATCAGACGCTTCGGAGAGGAGCAACCAGGCGTTAAGAGTGGTCCAAGCCGGCGTGGAGGCGGTGTCTGTCTTGGGACCGCGGTGCCAGTGAGAGTGGTGTGTGAGGTGGTGTGTGAGGTGTGTCGTCGGAGATAATACAACACCTCAAGCTTACGAGCTCAGGGTCTCAGGGCCTCAGTGGCGCTCAGTGCTTCAGTGCCCAATATGGTGGTGCACGCCCCCAGCTTTGTAGGTAGTCGGGGTCTTCTATCAAGAGCAGTAGTGCGGCTGGTCACTGCAGAGGAGGATTTTTGACTGAGGGAGGATTCACGATTGACGGCCGAAGGTGGTCAACTAGGGTGAGTGTTGGATTACAAGTCAAGAGAAGTGAATGAAAGATTTAATGAGGCGACGCGATGGGGGATATAATAAGTCCCACCAGAGCTGGAACCAGTGGCGTGGAGGAGAGAGAGGGACGATATTCCGTAGTGTGTGAGGTGCGCTCTGTGGCTCGCCCCCTTGTGCCGGGATGCGTGATGCGGTACTAAGGTGTAAGGATGGCTCTAGATCGTTTGGTAAGTGCCGTCTGTCCGTCTCTCTACCTTGCTATCTGCCAGGAACAGTACGGAGTACCGCAAGAGACTGAGAGACAAGCAAACACTTGGGGGGATTACGCCAGCGGCAGGCGATGATGGATGGTGGATGGAAAAAGGTAGAAGGGCAAGAAGAGGGTTGCAGGACGACAAGGGGGCGCGTGGCTTAGGCTGTGACCTTGAGGGGGTGTTCTTATCAGCGTCTCCTCCCGAGAGGAGGTTTAGTCTTCCGGCGCTGTGGCCGTATGAGGTAGGGGACTTCTGACCCGCTAGACACGCCGCTTTATCCGTATGTTGTGGCTGAGACAGCTGCGAGCTGAGCACGCCAGACCATTGCGCCTGGGGGGAGTCAGCTGTATAGTTCTAGCTGGACAGTCTAGACCCTCATTGTTTGCTTTGGAAGCCTCGTGGTAGCGTTCAGCTTCCTACGACAACGGCTGCTCTCAAAAGCCGCGTTCTGTAGTCCAAACTTTATTACCTTAAAACCGTCGCCGACTTCAGTGTGCGTGTCTGCGAGCCTGCGAACTAAAATACAATCCAAAGGGCGATCCAAAACCCTTTGACCAGATTTTCCGGCGGTTCTCCAATGGATGCAGTCCCTCCGCTCCACCAGGATAATTGATCCGTGGGCCAGGACCTCTCATCGGAAACAAACTTTTGAGAAATCGTAGTAGAAACGAAAGGGACCAATAAGGAGTCTTTTCTATGGAACGGTTTTGCCCGGCACGGCCATTTGATGAGCTGTCTGGAGAGTACAGAGGTACGGTGAAAATGCTACAACCAAAGCTCTCGTCGCAAGATGATTTATTAGAGATACAACTTGCATGAAACAACATGCAGAACGCGATGGCAGAGAGAAGACTAAAAGGAGAGTTAAGGCGGCAAGCGAGCTAGGCTTGATTCGAACAAGTCTAACTAGCGTGAGATGCTCCCGGGGTTCGGGTTGCTCTGGCCGGCGTCTCCTGGGGGCTCCGTCTTGTGCTACTCGAAATTAATTGTTAGTGCAGAACAACGGCGTGGGTACTCTACCTGAGCGGCTACGGCAACGCCCCAAGGCCCCTGTCGCAAGCGCAATTGGATCAGCAACCAACGCAGCACAGAGCCCCCCGAACACTCCCGCCAAGGGCCCCCCCTAGCCCACCTAGGTACGGGGTACGGGGTACGTGCCTCAAGGGCTACTACAACGGTCAACCTTACGCAGGAACGCCATCGCGCCTGGATCCGGAAGCCCAGACACTGAGGATAGCCCGCTAGATTGCTAGATCAGCTTTCCTAATTACCATTGGTGCTTCAGTTATGGTGTTTTAAATCAGAGTGCCCGCCAGGAAGATTGCAGAAGAAATAAAACTTTAGAAGCTTCACATGGTGGCCCTGTACTCGTACTCTGTAAAGTTTTCATACCGTTTTTTGCCTTCCTCAAGGTAGTCAGTCGGTGGTAAACAACGGCGGCGCCAATTGGCTGCGGATATGGCTCCGCGTCGCGAATCGCCTGTGATTGCAAGGAGGCACCAACGTAATAATAATTTGTTCCAATGCCTTTTGCCCAACGACACAACAACAATGAGTACCATATCTTTTGTGTATTTCCTCTTCTGGACAGACCACCTGAGCAGGGCCTCATCATGACATGGCGAGACGTTACACGTCAGTAAAACTATTGTTTGGTGAATATGTCGTCACAATTACGGATTTTCCCATGGGTCGGATTCCTAGGCACACCTAGGATGCCAGGGGCCCATCAACCCCTCTGCTACTACCTTATGTATGTAGCCCGTTACGTCCCGTGTGGCTGTGCGCGCTTTTCGCCTTCTGTCACCCCTGCATGTTCCCACCTCTTGCCGGCTGGGAGTGTTCCCTTGCTCATGCCTATTCTGGATGGACTCAAGGCGCATCGTGCTTTTTACTGTACCTACAGGAGTGCTCGTTCAGAATGACTTTGAACCACCATCATCTCGATGACAGCAACTCCCCAAGGGCGAAATAGCCAACACGGCAGTTAAAAAGAGTTAATTTCTCGTACGAGCAGTGCGCTTCGGTCGTCAAACTTCTTAGGGCCAGCCGCGTTGTGCCAGTACCATGTAACAACACGGTGATGGAGAAGCTCCTAGGTCACCCGCCTCTTGGCTTGTAAATGCGCCAACACACCAGCTGCCCTAGTATACGAGTTTTAGCGGCCGTGCCAGTTGACTCTGACCGTTATCAAAGTGACCCAGAAATGTCGAGATCAGACGATTCCCTCGCGCCTTATACCCGATCTAGCTTGGCTGGCGACATTCCCAGACGTGCCCAGGTGCCTCTAGCTTTCAACGATTTTCCCTTAATGGCGTTTACATTCCACGATCTTACCAGTATCCCCGGGCACGTGCTGATCCGCATGCACGAGCCTGAATGGTGTACTTATCCCCCAGAACCATTTCCCCAGGCGCAGCTCTGCGTCGGCATATGGGCTTGATGAATATTGGTGTGGCTCATCGGCCCCATCTCACCGAACAGAGAGGCGACAAAACGACGAAGCCACACTTGAATCAACTATCCAGTAGGAAGCAGTTCCAACAACAACTTGTGCGCCCCAGTCCATTGCGGATGTCGCTGATCTTTCCTGATCGACGGTATTTCAAACTTATTTTTATCACGGCAATGACTGAGCCGAATGAACGAGAAGTGTGGCTTGTTGCGTGGCTTGTTCGCCTCTCTGAACTGATGGCGAGATGAGGTTTCGAGTTGAAGCCCTCATTGGCACTTTGCATTATCCGCTGGCAGCCAATTTCCGACGCCAGGGTCGTGGCCATTGTTTCGAAAACGGCACCGTTTGCGGAGATTCAAGCCCCGTCTGGGATGCCAACCTTTCCATACTGTGGGTTCCATGCGAGATGCTCTGGCTACTAAGATCCCGCAAACATCTCCCATGGGTCCTGCGTCGTGGCACCTCGCTAGCATCGTTTGAATTTTAAATTCCATCACAACTTAATGTTTTCACTCGAGGCATCCATCAGCTAATAAACGGACCTGGTACCTTCCGGAAGTCCATCCTGGGAACGTAGTTCGGGGGTGGAATAGCTGAGGTACTACTAGAGTAGGGACGTTGACAGGGAAGCTCATCGGATCCGATGGCCCTCTAACCGGCAACCAGTGTCAACCTACAGTAGAGGGACTTGCGACCTTCTTGGCCATGTGCGTGGACCGCCGCGGCTGATGCGTTACCTGCGGCCAGGGGGGGTATATCGCTCGTGGGAGGCTTAATTCGATGGGGTTGCCAATGAGGTTGACGGGAGGATGACTCCGAACTCAATACTCAAGGGTCAACCTTGCTCGATCCCGCTTAGTTGCCATTACTTCAGGTCGCCAATTCAGCGCGATAACAATCACTCTTCCATCTTGGCATGATCTATGGTAGAACATACCACCAAAAGCCGGAGTAAAGCTTACTGAGGATGTGAAGCTTCGAAATCCTGGTATGACATTTCGAACAGCAAATATAATCCACCATCTTGCCAGCCTGAAGCTACTCTTATCAGGAACAGCAATGCAGGGAGATGCATGACGCCCTCATTTGATCGAGGATGCTTCAGAGATTAACTGTTTTGATGCGACTCAACTACTCTCCCACCCACCCATGCGTCAACCATCCTGGCGACAACGATTGACACAATACTTTACTTTTGGATTTTGTTATCTCGGGCACTTTGAAGTGTTTCCGTGTATTTGTATCGCTGGCACTTCGAAGCTGTCATGCGAGGCTACGGCTTGGAGTGATGTTGGATCTTTGCATACCCGAGATTTCATCTGCATCGGCAACGCGACTGTGGAGGGTAGCTTGAACTACGCCCGGGTATTGGCTATCTATCATTGGCTGGACCTTCGAGCTGTCGTATCAACTCCTACGGATTGGATAGGCTGATCTGAGCGGAAGCTGCAGAGTTGCTCACTAACCCCCACAGCTGACAATTAACTCGTGATTTCTTGCAGAATTAGGGCGACCTGGGTGCGATTCCCTCTCGAACATTTGTTGACGACATTTGCCTCCACGCATGCGACTAACCTTTCCCGAGGATGCTTGCGGCCGTTGCTTAGGTATCATCTGACCATTTCGCAGGAAGAGGGCCGAACTGTGCATGCCAAGGTAGCTGAAATCGTTCAGCAGCAAGGTAGGTGATGTCATTGTCACAACCCTCCCATCAAATATCGGCCAGAATTTTCTGCAGAATCCTCCGCATGATGGCAGAAACCATCGGCAGTTGACGTGGCATGCTACGACAGGATGCGCGCCAGCGTGAAACAGACGCTCCAGGTATCAAATCCCAACGGTGGCGGCCAATAGATTCTCAAAGCAGGCATCTCGAGTTCTGAAACGGAACTATTCACCCATCTTAGTTGATCGGCGTTTGGACAGCTGGCTGAAGTTGCTGTCAAGGCAACAGACCCAGACGCCGGCAGTAGCAGTGGCCCATCTACACAAACACTACGCAGTCAACGGCAGTGTACCAGAGACGAGGAAATCTTCCTGCCCACCCCAGCGCATGGAAGCGAACACCTATGGGCGAATGATAGAGCTCGTCTGAACTTTTGAATCACACCTACACACCAACTTTAAGAGATTCGCGACCAGCTCTGACTCATGCGTGTGAGATCGTTTCTAGTACCATTTCATGTTTTGCATCGAGTGGTTGGGAAATGCTCCATGAGATGAGTCCTTGAGGTCTCATCAGAAAGAGACCTTCCTCGCACGCGTGCTCCGTTGCACTTCAAATAGGCCTTGATCTTGTGGGGGAATCTATGGAAGCGACGCTACGCCAAAGGCATGCAATAAGCACAAGCAACCTCTCGAAACAGCTCCGCTTTGGATATAGCTACTCGGTATAGGAACGACCCAGGTGGAGAACCAATTGGAGCCATCTGGGCATGTCCGAGAGTTCATTGAGTTCCAGCGTTGACATCGCGCCGGACTACAGAGACGAGAACCGCTTCGGTTGTAGGCTAGATTCGCAGCACAGCTAAACCTTCACCACTCATTCGGAGTTCTATATGGACACTACGAGCGCATCTAGATCTAGTGCGTCCGGGTTATCATCTCTACAAATGTATTCTCTAGAGTTTGCCGATCTGGGGTGCTCTGAATATAGCGTCGCCGTTATGATCCGGTTGCAAATCCGTAGGCGCCTCAGCCAGCCGTAATAGGCCTGCTAATATACTCCAAATTTTCTCTTTAAGCTCAGGACCCGCCCTCACAGCCTCCCCTTCTATTAAGTCATTCGAAACTGGCTTTTTCAAATCGAGGTGTTCGTGGGTCACCTCTTCTCATGTTAACTATTTCAGGACGACTGTGTAACCCTCCTCCCCTTCGAGTTGGCTTGCGATGGTGTCGTGGGTGTTTAGTTGTGCTGGAGGTGTGGTTTAGGGGTCTAAGGGTTCCTCTAGGGTCCTCTGGGTGGGTTGACGTCGATCGCTGTCATGACGGGCTGATATGCCCAACACGGCATTTCTAGTGATGATCAATACATCATTGAGCAGATCCCTCTACCCCATCCCCAGATCATGTCGCATGACGGTGAGGCGCCTATAGCGCGATGCTACCGCGTTTTCGGTTCCTGAAAATGCTGGGGAAAAGTTATAGAATCAGTTATCCTGGCGCTATCTAAGTCGATCCCTTCTCCAGCTAGAAAATACGGGGTCTATTAGATAACATCAATGCTACGTCAACGGTTTATTGCCGGTAGGATCGGTGCGTTCTAATAATATCTTATTTTCGAATCGTATTGAAAGTGACTAGCGCAGATGGCATACAATTTAGGACCGAATGGGCTACTATCTGCGATCGTTGCAGTCGATCAGCTGCAGTCGATCAGCTTCCTAGCTCAGCGCAAGTATGTCGGATACAACCTCGCCGGTAGTCACTACTGCAATTGAACGACAATCCTCCAACTTTACAGCCCCGTACAATGCAGATTGTCACATTTCGGAGTCAAATACGAAATCTGTGGCGATATAGGTGGTTATACTACAGCACTACCTATCCTATCATGGGTGCCGCAACTAGCCAAATTGCAAGAATGGCATTGCTATTATTGGAAATGAGGTTTCTGATAGAGTGTTACAACCGGTACGGGGAATATATGTGTCTACCTGTGAAGGGGCGTGTGATTTTATGCTGGTGGTAGACTAGTAAGGGGACATGCGTCCCTGACGATCATAGAGGTGATTCTGGTGGTGGACGTTCTGGAAGAAATCCTCGACAGGGGCACCGGAATGAGCTCTATTAGCAAGAAGATTATTCTTTGACTTGCTATTTTTGGCATCATTTTGCGTGTTGATTACTTGGGCTTGAAGATCAATCACTGGCTCATGGACGAGGCAAAGTTGAGAAGACATTCTGGTGCTGCGCTTACTCACTTACACGCAAATTAAACATCTCGCCTGTTGCTATACTTTCATCGAGTTTAGCGAGTCAGTATTGCCGTCCGGGTTCGCATTTCAGGCAAACTTTCCTAACTACAGCAGAGGGATCGATGGAAGCCGTGACCGGAACCCAATATCTAAGAGGTCGTTTGTGATAATTGCTCCGGCGAGAGGTTCTTACAGCATGTGCTTCAATCGAGTTACTGGGCTATTTAAGATTAACATTTGGCCTTGACTTGGCGATGAGGCTTTAGCATTTCGTAAAGTAAGACTACAGATTAAGCCAAAATCATTCCATGTTTCCTTATTCTTCCTAGCGTTTTGACCCGAGTTAAGCGTTATCAAAATACTCTAAACATCTTACCCATAAGCCACAAAATGCGAGATTCAGAGAGGGTTCATGCGAAATTGGGTTCCATTACGATGGAAGAACAACATGGCCAAAGCTGAATGGTTGTGACTGATAATGTTACGTCTAAACCACCTTGAATCAAGTGGTGATGTACACTGAGAATCGAGGCATATCTCTAAATCTGCTTGATTGCGTCAAACTTCATTCTCTTCAAGCTGATAGTGCAAAGGACATGACACCATCATGTCGTTTGCGCTGTGCTCTTCATCAACACATTTAGAACTATCAATCATTTCTACGCTCACCAGGATTGACAACTCCAAAAGGTCTACAAATGCCTCTTAAAGGGCTATGGAGATATGGTTGAGGTTTGGAGTGAAGTGCGAGCGATGGGCTAAAAGTGCCTAGTTCTACACCCCCTCTTCCATCGATAGGCGTATCTAGATCCAGAAAATTAATTGGCGTAATTTTGACTGAGCTCCTCGCGCCTTTCTCGCGTCTAAACCATCATTGCGGTGAAAATGATGCCCCTATGGTGAGATGACCAAGCATGGAGAGGAAGTTGTCTGCGATTTGTAACCGAACGGGCCTCGGTGTTTCGTCTTTCCCCGAGGCAGTATATCTTCACCTCTAGATCCAACGAACTACTAAATCGAAGGCTTTACTTATACGCGCCCACCTTGCATTTCTTTAGATTATCACACTAAGTACTACGTTTCACTACCGCGGCAAACAGCTACAGAATGCCTGAACTAAGACTTGATCCGGAGTATTGGGAGGCTACGGCGCCGTTCCAAAGCGGCCAACCCCCCCCTCCTTGGAAGACTGTTCTGGAGTTTCGAGGATATTTAAACAGCTTAATGCCTACGGTCATGAGTGCAATCCCTAGCTCACCCAATGTCAAGAGGGAGGTCTTCAAGATCAAGAGCTACGACGGGGCGGAAATCAACGTCACACGCTTTGCGAATGACAATGTTATCAAAGCCACTGAACCTACACCTGCAATTATCTACGGCCATGGTGGAGGAATGGTAGCTTGCAGCGTCGATATCTTCGCTCCACAAATTGCACTCCGGGCTGACCAGTCTAACCTGCCGTTGTTTGCGGTGAGCTATCGTCTTGCACCCGAGTATCCCGCCCCGGCTGGAGTGGAAGACTTTTACGCGGCGCTGAAGTATGTCTCTGAGCATGTACATGAGTTGAACATCGATGCGACTAGGATCGCCGTCATGGGCGACAGCGCTGGTGGTGGCATCGCTGCAAGTACGGCTCTCCTTGCACGAGACCGTCAACTGGAGCCACCTTTGGCGAAGCAGATTCTGGTCTACCCGATGCTGGACGACCGCATTGAACTTTCTTCTGACGCCCCTATCGCGAAACTCATGGGTTGGAAGCCGAATGATAGTTTCCTCGCATGGAACGCTTACATCGGGGAGGACAAGCGGGGAAGGCCTGATGCAGATATCCCGTCGTATGCAGTACCGGCACGAGCGAAGAGTTTGAGGGGTCTACCGCCGATGTATATGGATATCGGAACCTTGGACCTATTTCGGGATGAGAATATCGCATATGTTCAGCGATTATTGAAAGATGATGTCGAGGTGGAGTTTCACTTGTGGCCGGGTCTGCCGCATGGGTTTGATGGTGTTCCCGGGATAAGCTGGACTGGAAGAGCAACAGAGGCCAGGCTGAATGCCATAAAGCGAATTGGAGTCTAGAACTCCTATTTTCATTCCCTAATATTGATAAGGCAGTGAAGTCTTCATAGTGTCGCCACTTGGAAGAAAGATGAAATAAGTATTTGCTACGCAGTGTGAACTTCGGGAAAGATGGTGATCCACATGTCAGGGTGCCCCTGTAGCTAGAAGTAAAGACAATTGAACATAATTGAGTTATCATATATCGCAGAAAAACCGACAGGATGTGCTGCATGTGTGAGTGCCGAACTGACGACTAATGGTTGACGCTTCTTTTCTGAAGTACATATCTCAGATGGTGGGTTTGTACAGTAAGTGCACCGGAGCTCGTGTTTGGTAGGAACACAGGTACGTACCTACCGCTTTACGCGAAAAGACGCGTCTCAGGCGCTGGTCTCTCCCACTTCGCGTCCCACCTATCTCGAGCACTGCGAAAACCATCAACCCTCAGAGCTTAGGCTTTACAACGAAACTTCTCGATCGAACCAAGATGCCGCATTCAGTATCACCGGAAGCCATGTCATCTCCCAGCACGGTCAAAGACGAGCCAATGGAGGAGATTGGCATCACCGCCCCAGCAGTAGATGGCGACGTTGACATGGCCGAGGCCGGCGCCGAAGATGTCAAGAAGGAAGTCAAGCAGCTGGAGGATCTATTCGACGATGACAATTCGGACGATGAGTTCCCCAGCTCTGCACCAGTACAACCGAGCTCGCAGGTCGCCCCTACCGGATCACCATCGTAAGCTAGCCCTGGACCGAATGCAGACCGTGGAACTAATCCGGGAACAGCGACACCACGGCGATGAGAGCCTCAGACCCAGAGGTTATGCGAAGTTTCTATCAGCGTTTGTTTCCCTGGCGATACTTATTCCAGTGGCTCAACCATAGCCCCACGCCTACCAACGACTTTGCCAATCGAGAGTTTGCCTTTACTCTGCAGAACGATGCATACCTCCGATACCAGTCCTTCACAACCGCTGATCTGTATGTCCGTTTCATCTATAGCCTCGAACCTAACTCACACGATTTAGCCTCCGAAAGGATGTTCTTCGTCTAATGCCTTCCCGTTTCGAAATCGGACCCGTCTACACTACCAATCCCCGCGACCGAAAAACCCTACGAAACTCTTCGGCGTTCAAGCCACTCGCTAAGGAACTTTGTTTCGATATCGATTTGACAGACTACGATGACATCCGAACATGCTGTGACAAAGTCAATATCTGTAATAAGTGCTGGCAGTTTATGACAATGGCAATCAAGGTTGTTGATGCGGCACTACGGGAGGACTTTGGGTTTAAGCACATCATGTGGGTATACTCTGGTCGAAGAGGTGCTCACGCTTGGGTGTGCGACAAGAAGGTGCGGAGCATGGATGACCAGAAGAGGAGAGCGATTGCGGGATATCTGGAGGTTGTAAAGGGTGGTGCTCAGAGTGGGAAGAAGGTGAATTTGAGGAGACCACTGCATCCTCACTTAGCGTAAGTTCCACGACCTTTTATACGACGTTGATTGCTGATCTTTCGTAGGCGAAGCTTAGATATCCTAAAAACCCATTTCCAAGAAGACGTTCTGGAGGTACAGGACCCCTGGGCGTCCCAAGAACGGGCTGAGAGACTCCTACAGCTCCTGCCAGACCGTAACCTCAACGAGTCACTCCGCAAGAAATGGGACGCTGCCCCCGGCCGAGCATCTACATCCAAATGGGCCGATATCGACGCGATGGCCAAGACTGGAGCGAGCAAGAATCTCGATGCCAAAGCACTCCTGGAAGCCAAGCAGGACATCGTCCTCGAATACACATACCCCAGGCTCGATATCGAAGTCAGCAAGAAACTGAACCATTTGCTCAAAAGCCCCTTCGTCGTCCATCCCGGCACCGGAAGGGTGTGTGTGCCCATCAACACCAAAGCGCTCGAAGACTTTGATCCGCTTAGTGTTCCCACGGTGCAAGGTCTTTTAGCGGAGATTGATGCGTGGAAGGATGAAGGAGAAGATGAGCATGTGAAGGAGAAGTCGGATTGGGAGAAGACGAGTCTGAAACCGTACATTGAGCAGTTCCGATCATTCGTCGGTGGGTTGATAAAGGATGAAAGGGACGTGAGAGTTAAGCGGGAGAGAGACGAGGATTCAATGGAATTTTAGGATGAATGATGGATGCATAAGATCATGAAGGTAAATAACTTGGTATTTTTGTGTAATTGGCTGGCGCAGCATGGTATAATACAGGCTCTACGACTTTTCAACCTTTTCCTGGCTCTGAGCGTTGGATTCCTCCGCGACATCGCTAGTCTTCTCACTCTGTGGAGCGTCGACTGCCATCTGATCTCCAGCCTCAGCCACAACTTCCTCTCCATCGCCCTCATCACCGCCCTCCTCTACCCGCTCCCCTTCGACAGACTCCTGTCCCTTCAACTGTCCTCCCTTCCGCTTAGGAATGACACTCAAAAACGCCTTGCCCCAGTCCTCGAACTCTAGCCACCTCAGCATAATCTCCACGACGTGGTTCGTGGCCAACACCGCCCGGCTTTGCATCACCATGTACTGGCCGATGGGGAGCCTGGCCGTCCGGATGCCGCGTTCTCTTGCACGCTTGTAGCATAAGCCCTTTTCTCGGTTCTTGTCTACTAGCCCGCCAACGACGTAGGTTGTGTATGGCTCCAGTCGCTCGAGGGTGTAGGGGGAGTCTGAAGAGAGGTATACAATGTCCTTGTACTCCCCCTTCGGCTCTGGCTCTGGGTCCGGCATTGGAAACGGGTCGCTTTCATCTCTGACCCAGGTGACTTTCTCATCGAGACTTCTCTGCAGAGCTTCAGTTACTGTGTCACTGTCCTTCTTCATTCGTTCCCGTGCCTGTTCTGCACACTCCACGAAATCCCCGTCGACAAAGCTGATGCCCTTCCAATTCTTATGCTTATCCTCAAGCACATCCCGGAACCGATCATGCAACTTCCCCTTCCACCCAGACACATAAAGATGAGTCCTGAACTTTGCAGTTCTGTTCTCCGAGTAACTCCTCGTAACCTGGCTGCCCAGCGAGATGATCTCCTTCTCCATCATGTACTCTTCAAACTCGCAATCCAGGACCAGTGAGATGGGGACGTTGACGGAGGGTTGCTTCCGAGGGGAATTAGCCCAGGGGCTCAGGCCCTGGGCAACGAGAGCTTTTCTTTCGTCACGCTTTCTGACGCGACGCTCTTGGCGTTTTTCTTTGCGCTTCTTGCGACGTTCGTCTTTGCCCGCTTCCCATTCTTGGTCTTTGCGCATGCGCTTTAGGGCGTTCTTGGATAAAGGTGGCGTATCGATATTAGATTGACTAGAGGTTCCATTCTGAGGAGCCACTGATTCCGCAGAGTTGACTTCTTGTTGCTCGGTTGATGAAGCGACGCCCTCTGTAGGAGGTGGTGGAAGCTCACCCGATTGGGCTGAGGCCATTCTGAAATGATGAAAACAACTAGATATCCGCTTCTCTGACTATGAAAGTGGGACCATATGAAGTTATGAAGTGGTGAAATGAGAAAATTAAGATGTGGTCGAATTGGTTCGAGGGAACTAACACTGCTGACTCAAGGATAAATGAAATGGTTTCCTAGTAATATGAAACCCTGAAGAGTTCTCGGTATAAGTCAGACTCAAGCGCAAAGTGCAATAAGTTACTCTCAACTTAGGGGTTTCGAGTTCTCGAATTTCTGAATAGTTTGTTGAACTCGTAAACCTGTGATATACAATTTGCGACTCGGCGTTGCAGCTTGGATTTTCTCAGTGGGAAGCAACAAGTGGGGCGGGTACTTCGATCCATCTGCTAAATCCCAAAATTCACTCTCTCGGCTCTCAGACCAATCAGAATAGGGCAATTCCTCTGACCAAAGTCACGTGAATTGCGGAGCCCCCAATCATCCAAGCTCGGCTTCAACTTCAGGCCAAAGAGACTCAAAACCAGCTTCCCGACCATCCATCCTCCCATCCCTCCGCCGAAACGCCATGGATCACCAGACGAGCCCGAGCCACAAGGCTCACGCCCCGTCCGAGGTGCCCTTCAAGGCCCACGATACCCTCGACGAGACCGCCAAGGCTGCCATCGTTGGTGGTGTCTCTGGTCTGTTCATCGCTTCCATCCGAAATGCCCTGGCCAAGGGCAACATCGGTGCCTTCAGCGTTTTCACGCGAGGCGCGCCTCTGATCGGTCTTGCTAGTACGATACCAGTCTCTAGAACGTCAATTGGGTGGTTTGGGTGCTAATTGGATTGTCTAGGCGCTGCTCCCGCTGCCTATGTTTTCGTCTCCCGGACATCTATGAACCTCCGAGAAAAGGATGATACGTGGGCTGCTGGTCTCGGTGGTGCTGCTATGGGTGCTGTTCTCGGCTTGCCTAGTATGTTCTAACCGTTAGGTTGTGAAGGAATCAATACCTAACTCGATGTAGCGAGGCGATTGCCCATTGTTGCGGGTCTTGCTGGTGGTGTCGGTGTTGTCCAAGCAACCTTTTACTTCCTCGGTGGCCGCTTCGACACGTTCCGAAACGAGGAGGATGAGTTTGAGCGCAAGGAGATCATCCGACGGACAACCCGAACACCCGTTGAGCAGACCGTCTCCGAGATTGGCGAGGGACGAGGTAAGTCGCGCACACCAAGACGTCAAATTCATCACTCATCTAACACACCATAGGTATCAAACCTCCCGGCTACGAAGAGCGAAGGGCAGAGCGGCTCAAAGAGAAGTACGGTGTCGAGATCAACCCCGTCAGTGCTACTATCGCGGGCAGCCAATAGGCGGGTGCGGGCGAACGGGGCGAAAGCGATTGTACATAACTCTTCTGGGCGGGGAAGAGATGTTACACTAGAGAATTGGAGTTTTGTTTTATTTTCCACACAATGTGAGCTTCTGAACTTGTGCCAGCTTCGGGCTTGGACAAGAACAGTAGATTCTCTACCAGGTACGTGTTGACTTCATCTTCCTTTAATCCATCCCCAGCACCACTATCCCCGTTCGATGATGAAATATTGAGTCAGAGGCTGTTTATGATCTTCATGATTCAAACGGACACACCAAATCTACATATCTACATACCTGAGAACCTTCCTATCCCACCTACTTCGTTACATTCTGCATAGTCGTCCGGCGACATCCAGCTAACTGAATTAGTAACTCTAGCGATCAAGCGACGAAAGCGTAAGATCTTCTATTTTTCCATTTGCTTGTCTTCAACGTCATTGCCCCTCCCGTTCTATGATGATATATTGAGTCAGAGGCTGTTTATGATCTACATGATTCTAACGGACACCACATCTACATTTCTACATACCTGAGAACAATTTCCTTCTTGATTTTGACCTGTCTAGGACAGGCACTGGTGGCATGGAGCTAACTAATTCACAGCACATTTGGCAAGAGCACAATACTTTTTAGGATAATGAAGAATCTGCCTATGAAATCGCTTGTTTAATGAATGTAAATTACCCTTGATATCGGCTATTTCCTTGCCCTAAACGCCCTTCCATCCTCTGTATATACCTTAGTATCGTGTGCCTAGTCACTGTACGCCGCCTGTACATTATCCTTACAGAGCCTTGACCGATTGAAAGAATGGGTTTGCCAGCAGGTTGGTGTCCGCCGCCACCAACTCCTTCAACTTGGTCACCATCTCCTCCTTGCTCATATCGCCTTTCCTAACCTCGTCCTTCCATTGAATCAACACCTGCTTAAGCATTGCACTTCCCTGCTCAACATCCTCCTTGCTATAATTTAGTGCATTCTCTTCGTGCTTCGTAGTAAAGTCCTCCAGCTCATCAGCCTTGCGCTTGGCCATACGGACGACCTTGTCAGGGAAGCGGACCAGCTCTGCAACATGGATGCCGAAGCTCTGGTCACACACACCCGGCTCGACCTTGTACAGCAGTGTTACCTCTCGCTTTGCCTCTGCTTCGTCGCCGGTGCCGCTGATGTGGGCTGTGACGTGTAGGTTTTTGACCTGGGGATACTGATCTGCCAGTGCCGTCAACTCGTGGAAGTGCGTCGCGAACATGGCGAAACAACCGATCTCCTTGACTATGTGCTCCGAGATAGCCCACGCGAGGCCGAAGCCGTCGTACGTCGATGTGCCGCGGCCCAGTTCATCGATAACGATCAGGGATTCGGCAGTTGCAGACTTGAGGATGTTGGCCGTCTCGAGCATCTCGGCCATGAAGGTCGACACGCCCTTGAGCTGAGAATCGCTGGCGCCGACACGAGCGAGGATGGAGTCGAAGATGGTGAGCTCTGCTTCAGCGCAGGGCACGAAGCAGCCGACCTGTGCCATGAGGGCGATGACGCCGGCTTGGCGGATGTAAGTTGACTTGCCACCCATGTTGGGGCCGGTAATAATGAGGAAGGAGGATTTGTCGCGAGTGAGTTCTACGTCGTTGGTGATAAACTGGACATCATCCTGCAGCTCCATGCAAGGATGGCGGGCCTCACGGAGAACTGTCTGGCCCTCACCGCGGGGATGGATCTTGGGACGGACGTAGGCTTCTGGGGCATGGACGGCGGTATGTGCCAGGGAGACGATGACGTCCAGGTGGGCGAGGACACCGGCTAGACGCTCGAGAACAGGGCAGTATGATGCAGCAACGTGGACGACCTCATTGACAAGGCTGCCCTGAGTGCGGTTGTAGTTCTGTGAAAGCTGGTCATGCTCGCGACGGTAGGCCTGCAATTTCTTGGTAGTAAAATAGACGCCATTCTTCTGTGTTGAGCACTCTTGATAACTGGAGTTATTGCGAATGCAGCCGGCCTCCTGTCTGGTGAGACGCATGCACACGCCGTGAACCTTGTGGTTCGTCTCGAGGAAGATCTTCTTGTCAGGTTCTTGGCCGAGGTCCTGCGCTGATGAGATGAACTCGGCGCGGATGTCCTTGTCGAGCTGGTCAAGCTTTTTGCGGATGATACGGAGGCTTTTGTCGAAGTCGGCCTTGATAATGTACTCGTGGCGGTCGAGAGCGTTGAGGTCAACGGTTTGCTCGACCATATCTTGGAGCTTGCCAAGGCTGTCGGAGAGATCGCGGAGTTTTGTGGTGTAGGCTTCGTCGAGAGGATCACGATAGGCTTCGTCCATGACTCCTTCAAAGGTTCCAATGAAGCCTGGGAGACGGATAATGACTTGGTATGCTCGGACGACGTCTTCTAGCGTCGCCTTGCCACGCTGGAATCGCTTGGAAAGGCGGTACAGGTCTGGCACCGAGCGGAGGTGCTCCTCTTGCAAGGTTTGACGAAGCTCAGTGTCGACGAAGAATGCCTCGACTAGTTGTTGGCGCTTCTCGATTTCCTGCTTGCTCATCAAGGGTTGCTTCAGCCATTGAGCTAGTAACCGGCTACCCACGGGTGTCTTGCAGTGGTTGAGCACGCCAAAGATGCTCATGGTCTTGGATCCATCTCGGGGTCCAGGCATGAGGTTGAGAGCTTTGAGCGCCGCGGCATCAAGCTTCATAAACTGTGTGAGGTCGTGTTGGTAGAGCTGGTACTGGCCAAAGTTGGAGGGGTCTTGGAGGACGCCGAGGTACTTGATTAATGATGAAGCTGAGCCCATGGCCAGCTTGAGGTCTGTTTGAGGGAGAAGGGTGGCGGATCTCTCGTCTTTGAGGAGGCGTGCTAGGTCCTGCTCGATATCACGAGTGCCGAAATCTCCAGTTGGTCGCTCGGCAATTGCTACACCGCAGTTGTCGATAATCTGTTTCAACTTGGACAGCTCAGGATCCTTATCTTTCTCACTCTTGTCAATCTGTACCAGGCACTCCCGCACACCGAGCTGGATCAGAAGGGCTTCGAAATTGGAGTACAGGTCGTTATCGAGGAACTCGCTGACGCCAAGTTCTCGCACGCTTGCATCAGCGAAGCAGACACCCACACTACGGGCCTCTGATGCCTTTGCTGAGATCTTGACAGCAAGAATCATGGGTGCCGAGTCGATCTGACCACCGAGATCATCTTCAACGTCTTGTAGGTTTCCGGGCGATGCCTGCTTCACACATTTCCAGTTCATGCGGCCAGAGGAGCTCTGCCAGATCTCTATCCGCTTTCCGAGCTTGAGGAGGGCTTCTCGAAGAAACTGTCGGAACACGGTCATGGTCATCGTGACGGATGGGAGGCCGGTGTGATCATTCTTGCCGAGCTGTCGTACAACGGACGTCGTCTTGTAGACCTAGCTCAAGGTTAGACATTTGCCACAAGAGAACCAATCCAGGAGCATCAACATACCGTCTTAGCGATAAAGTTTGCATCTTGACCGTGAGCTGTATACCAGTCGCTTCGATCAAATATTCGGATCGTGTCTTTATCGACGGCTGGGAGAGACTTGAAGAAGCGGATAAAGCCGCCCTCGTCATCGAGCTGCACACTGCGTTAGCTGGAGACAAGAGATTGGGCTGTCTTAGGAGAGATTGACCTTCAATTCTGGTCGTGAAGCCATGATGGAGCTGTGGGTGACTATAGAGAATGAGTTGACAGAATCATAAGCTCTGGGGGAGAATAGTGGGTGTCGTGGGTAGAAAGAAGTAGACAGGACTCGATATCGGAGTAGTCGCGTCCCTTACCCCACGCGGCTGGGAGACGCGTTTTCCAGGACTTCAATTAAAGTGGCAACGCGAAGTCCGGCAGCTGCACACACCTGCCTTTGATGCGCTAAAATTGCAATGCTTCGGGTAGTCCGGCAGCCAATATCCGTATTATTATTGGATTATCTATGGTGGTACTGAATTAACCACCTTACTACGGTATGATGGGTAAAGTATGTTAGCTCGCCCCACACAACAGCAGGGGTCAAAGGGGTCACTTTTCCTGTTC